>JAWQRP010003236.1:0-13729 GCA_033557875.1 Quadriops clusia | reverse complement strand
TGTGCGCATGCGTCAATATTTTGCAACAATCTTTTCACCGATGTACGCAGAATGAGCAGCGGAAAAAATAATATTAGAAAAAAAATTTTCATCATTATGAATTTTACAATTTGATGTGCGCATGCGCAAAAAGTAGAAGAGTTAGGCAAAAATTTTACTAGGATTTTTTGGGGTCCTTTATGCGCTGAGTAAATCCTTGAAATTTTTATTGTTCTAACTTTATTAATAACAAAGTTATTCAAGGTGAACGTCTTAGGTGGCCCACCCTGTATATATATATATTATTAATATTATTATTATTAAAAAAGTAGTGTATTACTTTATAAATATTTAAATTTAAAATACGGTAAATTTCACATTTGATTTTATGTCAAATCCACATTGCAACATATTAATATGTGGTCGTTCCACTGTGCTACGTGATCTTGGAAATGGATACTTACTAATTTCTCAAACACTATTTTCATTTGTTTAAACACAATATAAATAATAATGGTTTAACATGCAGACATACCACATAAATACGTATTACTTACGTACATATATAACACAATATCTCTAAAGGTGCACACGCAAAACAATTTGCATGGGGGTCCTTATCTGCGAATTGAACAATTCAGACAATCTTTGACCAACAAAATAATTTAAACACAAGCTTATCTAAATGGGTGTCGGCGACATTAACACTGGTCCCATTAACAGGTTGGTACTCTGAAGTGGCCATGGATGCGGATCGTTTGGACGAGAGCGAAGAAGATCTTCTCGCTTTGAGGAAAAGGGAGAAGGAGCAAGTTCGCGATTTTATCGAGAGATTGGTGGAGGCTTTGTTAGGGGGTGGTTTGGACGACGTCAGGGTTACCAGGTTATACAATGATGAGCGCTGTAAGTTCATTTTGTGTTAACATTTCCATTAAAAATATTTTTAATTAAAAAATATCTTATAACTAATAAATATTATAAATAAAAAACATACATATAATAAAAACAAATATAAAAAAATACCTCAAAAATAAAAAATATAAAAATCATTAACGCTTTCTTCTAACATCGCCAAGAGTATTTTTTGAGCAGAAATCGCTTCACTAACAATTACTAACCTTGGCTATTGCAGATGACTGTATGTTTTCAAGATACCATTCGGATTTGAGCGGCGCTTTAACGGATTTAGGTTCATCTCTTCATATATCCATTGCTAGTAAGTATTTGAATACTTAAAACAAGTTTTATGCTTGATGATTTCGTCCAAATTTCCTCTTTACGTAAACAACAATAAAGACACAGTAATAAGTAATCTCTTGGGTTACATCACAGGCCGTATATTTAATAGTAAGTGCAAGTGTACCAACGTGGTCAAGGTTTTTAAAGCATTACCGAAAACTAGTTAATTTTTTTATTGTTACAAGGGGAAAACGTTTGCATGCATAATAAGTAATCTTGGGTTTAAGAGGATCAACGAACGCAATCTTGTTATAGAGGCAAATTTAATTTGCGACGAGAGCGTGGCGAGAAGTTTTTTTGCATAATGACGCCTTAATAGACCAATAAATTAACAATCGATGGTACAATAATCGGTTTTCTACAATAAAGCGGTTGCGCAAACTGGAATAAAGAAATTCGGACCGTTAACTAGAAAAATCGCGGTGGCCAGATGTTGACACTTTGTTTGCCCTAGAGGCTAAGGTAACTAAACTAATAAAATAAACGTAGAGAAAATAATAAATTCGGGGAATAATAAAATATTTTTTATGGGGGGGCCTGTGTTTTATATAACCACGTACATGTGTGATATAACATTCCGAATACAGGGAATTCCTACTAATCATTAGTCGACATAATTAACAATTAAGAGGAAAATAATAATTAAGGAAAATAATAATTAAGGAAAATAATTTAAGAACAGAATTTAAGAAAATTAAGTTGAAAAAACTCTTTCGTGTTATAACACTCTGTATACAGAGTGACTTTAAAATGAAAATTTAGCAAATAAATCCCGTACAAGATATTCAGGGTGGCTTGTTTCGTTGGAACATTCTGTATCATTGTAAGTCACCTTGCTCGATCCGAGCTAACGAAATATCGAAGATACCTTGGTCTTTGCGTGCACCTTGACCATCTTTATCTAAGGTAATTTAGTCATGTACAGCACGAAACTTTACACACGCGCATCAATCCATTGCTTTTCGATAACAAGTTGCTTGATGATCGCACATGGTAATACGGCAACCGGCTTGCCGTGTACACACAAGTCTTGTACACGCAAAGTAGTGCAAATTTATGTGAAAAGTACTCATCAGTGCGAAACAAAATTAAGTAATATGCTAAATTGAACGTAAAATGTATTTAAATAATTAATGTGAATAGTGTTTGTTCGATTCGATTTTATAACTCCTTCTGTACCTGGATTTTCTACACGTGTGCGAATTTTGGATATGTTTATGAGTGTAATAGTTTTTGAGGCAACATCTGATCTTAAAGTGTATTATACTTTGCCCTTTGCTCTTCAATTGTTAGTCTTATAGAAACATTAATGATTTTCCAGTTAATTGCTTTTCTTGTCCCGAGTCATTTAGTATATTTCGCACAAACATCAAAATTCAGTCGAGTCATTTTCTGCAAAGTTACATGTGCTGCTGCATGTTCGTACGAACCGGTAATTAAACAAATTTGCTTTTTATGACCATTGCACTACAAACTGCACGTGAATGCATTGCAATTTTCTTGCATCTTAGTCGAATATAGTGGTAAAAACCTCAACGTTACTGTCAATTTTATTTAAATTCTCTATTCCCTATTTAACAATTAGATATAAACGAATTATAATTATTTGTTGCATATCTTCTGAAAGAATTAAAATTGCTTTAAATTAGAGCCGCATTGCACGCGCGTTCCAACGAAACCAATCGTAAAGCATTTCTGGTTTAAATTACAACAATGAAATCATTCATGTTAAATTATTTAAATATGTGCCTTACTCACCAACAAAAATTCGATATGTTTACCTATAGTATTTAATAAATTAATCACTACAGGTTTTATAGGAAATAATAGACAAATCGCGCAAGCTCAATATTGTTACTATTATTCATCACTATATTTACAGTAATCCCGGTAATAATCAAATAGCGGTTAAATTAACGAAAACAATGAGTAATTCCCTTTACTCCTTACGGCAAGTGGGGCTTAAAAAGTATATAGTATAACAACGACGTATACGAACGTATAAAAAAGCTGATAATTTTAAGTACCGGATAGATAAGAAAATTGCACCAAATCTCATTGCTCACATTTCAGTGCCTTAAGTGACATCAACCGTAAGTGAAACAAACGCTAAAAATGTGGCCATAAGAAACTGCTACCAATTTATTAATTATAAAAATATATAAAAAACATAAAAACGGGAAAAAACATAAAATTAAAATTAGAAAAAAAGCAGCGAAACACAAACAATAAAAACCACGTATAAGTACGACTGTGATACCTGTGATAATTATATACACAATTAAGTGCAATAATGTTCCTTGAGATATTCACCTCGATAGGATTTTTCCTCTGGGTAATTTTCTGCATCGGTCTGTACGCCTGGCATTACCTTACTGAAGTAGTTTTGGGTAAGTTTTTCCCTAAACAAGTAATAAAATCAACACAATGAAAATGTACATAAGTGCTTCGCTTCCGTATCAAATTCATAATCAAGAACGTATCGCGCCTTCCTTTCAATTTACATCCGATCAAATCTATTTTTCCAGATTTACCGGTTACAGGCCAATCGCCCTGCTCATCCCATGCTAGCTTAAAGCAACTCATCCAAAGATTTATTAGAGATGCTGCAGAATTGCCCGCTTTGGACAGGGCCGTTGAAGCATCGGCAGCTTCGGATTCTGGGGATTCAGACCGAACTTACGAAGATCTTCTTGCTACTACAATTATCAATAAAGTAAGCAAAAATTCACTACTGAAGATATCTAGTCAAATTTTTTGATGTTCATTTGCAATTATTTTTCCAATTAACACATATACTACATATACTACATCTAATCTAATCAGCTCTCGACAATAGCCACTCGACCTACGAACTAAAAATTCATTGTAAAACCTGTTATAGATATGACTTGCTCAATTTTTAATAGACGCCACATTTATTTCCCTAACTCATTATATAATCTGATAACACACCCCTGTCTAGCAAGCAAATATATTGAATTACGGATTAACCTACATACACCTTTCATGGCTTCCCTTCGCGCAACGCTTAGAATATATTTTATTCATGTCTCCTTCGTTTGTATGAAGAATTGTTCCCAACAATTTAATTACTGGCAATTTCCTAACTTCATAAAAAAGTATAATAAATATCCATGTGAAAACCGTATAAAATGGCTTTAATAGTGCCCGTAATCAGCAACAAGAAAATGGTATAGTAGTTATCGACCGATTAATTGGATTTTAATTCCTGCACCATGAATCACTTGTTTCACAATAATAATACCTCTAGTTAAACTACCTGCTTTAATTATTAATAATTGTGTCATTTGACTTACGTACATATTTATTTAATAATAAATTATGTGTAATCATTTCACCACGTATGAATGTAATAACGTACAATTTTTCAGGTCATCCAAACTTACCAAGATGAATTATACTCCTCAAGACCAAGCAGTAGGTCCAGCAGAAAATCTACTTCTTCTCGAGTGAGCAAATCCAATCCGGAATGCTTCTTCGGGGATAAAACTCTCGACAGTAAATGGATGAAGTCTGAGGGACTCGAAGATGCCTCCTCGGTTTCCAGTCTGGATGAGTTTTTAAGAAGCGACTCAAGCCTTGGTTCTACTAAATATGTAGATCCTGTTTCCCTTAAGGTAGAAAATTACAAATAATTTACAATTTACTAAATATAAAAGACATTTTGTTTCTTTTACGATGATAGACATATTAAAAATGTAGATATTTAATCAACAATCTCTTCTAGTCTTTATGATTATAAAATTAGGAACATTTGTGAACTAAAACCACAGGTATTTTCATTCCTTGCCAGTTCTTTTTTCAAAATATTTCATTTTATTTTTGTTTTATTTATTCTTTTGGGTTGCACTTTTTAGCCCAGCGCAAGCAAACATTAACTCTAAACAAACTCCAACAATATTTTTATTCCTTTATTTACAAAAATATCATTCGATTAAAGAACTTTTCGCATTGTCCTCAATGCAATAATTTCAATATAACATTTTATAATATTTATTTGTGACCCTTGGAAAAATAAAATGGATTATTTTTCAGGAGAATCAACTAGAATGTTTTAAAACTGTAATGTTGTACCATTCTCATGCAAAGTTATATTCTTCCAAACTTTAGTAAATATCATAAAAATTTTCCCATTGATTCTCAAGTAATATCACCTATCTAAAATCTATGTATATACTCTTGTATTAACCGTGAAAGAATGGAAAACTTGTCTCTATCTTGTGTGTCAATCTTCAATTTAGTTTGTTAAAATGTATATACTACATAGCTAAAATATATGTTATCTATCCAGATTTGCCAAAATACCGAAAAGGAATCACCATCATCGTCTGAAGACGAGTTAAACAATGATGTAGACGATTCCGAAATCATCCCTGCCATCTCGCTCTCAAGTAGCTCGTCTCAAGACGAGCAAGACTTCGAAGATAACTGGATTCTCCAAAAGCGAAAATATGCGACCTGTCATTCTCCAGTTCCCGTCCCTATGTTAGTGCCGAACCCCACGATCGAAGCGAAAGTGCTGATCGGGGACCGAGAAGCAGAGGATACAACAGACTTATCAGACGCTGCCTCTGACTTTGGGGACACTGAATCCCTTCCTGGCTTAAACACACTTCTAGTTGAGTCTAAGACACTAATAGGGGGTAAAAACTTATTGAAAAATGTCCCCAGTGTTTCGGAGGACAGCGTAACTGATGTCACCGATTTAAAAGAAGAAATGCAAGACATTTTGGATAAATTTTTGGACGAAGAGAGAAGTATCAATAGCTTCAGTGATTTTGTAGAAACTTCCAATAGTGCCATGTTAATGAACGACTCTGGTGAGTACAACTCTTTTTTAAGCAACTATATAACAGGCGCAAACTAATATAAATGTACTATCCACATTTTTTCCTACCTTGAGTAAAATTATTAAGTAAAAATCACTTGAATAATTCTTTTGAAACTTTTGATCGAGTGCTAATCTCGAAGCTTATATAATATACCTCAACTTTTTTCTATTCTCTTTTGTCAAGATCATCGGTCCAGATCTAATAGCTTTAAATACTTACAGACTTTCTTTTTTACATCTTTTTTAAATTAAAACATGGACCTTTTCACTTTTAATTAAAGTAGTTCATTTTTATTGCGGCTACATTAGTTACATTTACTACATTAATTAGTCAAACGAGTTATTAAATAAATGTAAATTTTACAGTACCTACTAGTTTGACCTACCATTTGTCATTCAACTACAAACACTATTCGTTCAAAGCTGCGTCAAAGTATTAATATAGTTGAACATTTCTTTGAATCTCAGATTAATTTGATTTATAAAAAATATACATATCGCACCTTTGGAGAAACAATGACGCAAGTGCAAATCCCTCACTTGTTGGGAAACGAGTTTAAAGTTTTGAGAATTCTTTTTGGTAAAGAATTGGATATAACAGACATACAGACCTAGAATATTTTCTTCCACACTTCGAGTCAATATTATACTGTATTATACGAGGTAATGTTTTAATAAAATTAAAAAATTAGTCCTGTAAAAGCTCTGGAAAGGGAAAAAAGTTGCAGATGTGTTATTGTTGCTCCACAAGTTATTATAATTTATTACAGGACAGGAAACTATAAGGGAAATGACGCACAACTGACTACTCTGACGTTGTTGTTCCAGGCAAGCGGTTTATAAGCGGCTAAGCCACAAAGACATATGTACCACCTTGCGCAAACGAAGGTAGTTACAAATCTGATGGTGCTTCCCCAGATAAAGTTGAGTGTTAGGATTGTTGTGGTAATAATAACTCATTTTTTGAAAAATTTGCACTTGCGTCATTGTTTCTCCAAAGGTGCGATATATCTAGCGTTCTACTAGTTGTTTTTTTTTCATAATTTCTCTCACTGTCAGCTTGCATGATCTTCGATTGTGTCCTCTTTTTCTTCTTCCCTCAAAATTCCATAGAAACATTCTGTTTGGCAATCTGAATCATTTCCGGTCCTCACCATCAGCCTTTGTAGTAGTAAAAGATGATTGATTTCCAAATAAAATTCAAGAACTCTTTGCAAAGTGGTGCCGACAAAACTTTTATTCTATGTGTTGTTGATTGATTTCATTAAGTCTAATGATCCTTTATTTTTTAGTTCAAGTGAGCTATATCCCTAGTAAACTAAATAATTTCATATTAATATTTATTTTTACGAGAAATACAGGTGGCCAAATTTTGGCACTATGTAGTAACCGTAGCAATATTCGATTTTCAAAAAACAAAAAGAAAAAATGAACCAAAATTTGAGATGTCACTATTCGGAATTCCTTCTGGCATAAATATTATGAAAACCTAAAAAAAATATCCAAAAAAATTACACATGTAAAAGTATATACAAATAAGAAAAAATTCCAATGGCAAGTTTATTCAACGAATATTTGGACCAATTTTATAGTAAGTGCTGCCCTTAGTAAAATTTTGACAATTCAAAGAGATCGTTGCTTCAGATTTGCACGAACGGTTTATGGTAAACTTCCACACGTTCTCGAAAAGTTTGTATTTAAATTTACAAAGGTCCTTCGGAATGCGTAACCGTAATTGTAAATTTGGTATTAATCAAATGCAGAATGATGAAGATGCAACGAACAATAAAAAGAAATTAGGTAGAATATTTTTAAGTTTTGATTACAACGTTACATTTTTTATTCACATTATTATATTATATTCCACACCTTTTAATTAATTAAGATTTTATCTTATAAGTGTCTTCATTTTTCCAAAAATAGGTGTTGAGCATGATTCCTTCCAATCATTGGAAAGCAACACTGAACAAGATACAGAGTACACAGAAAAATACGCATCCCTTCCGAGAACAATCATAAAGGATTGTTCAAAACCGAACTCAAGGCAGCAAAATGAAAGCCATAAACTAGCCATAAATGAAACGATAAAAAATGAGCAAAACATTTCCAATAACAATAATTTTACAAATGATGGACAAACCGCTGACTCAATGCAAAATAATGATAAATATGATGGCGAAAACACCAAAAACAAGGAAAAATCTGAAAATGATGAAAATTCCAAAAATGATAAATGTAATAACGATGATAGACAAATGAGTGACGAGATTAGAACACAAAACGGCACGTCGAAAATCAGTAACTGGACGGTTAACGATGAATATAATGGCTATGAATCATCCACTGAAGGCGAGGAGAGTGATGTGGAAGCTCCAAAGTCGAAATTTGTTGGAAGTTACAGCAAAAAAGAGAAAGAAAAATGGAATCATCCCGTGGAAATGCCGAATAATCCTTATTCAGTCGAGAATATCGAGAGAAGGCTTTCCAACAAGTCCAGTACATTGGGATTAGCGTAAGTATTTCATTTTTTGAATAATACTTGAAATTAACAAAACATACTTCTTATCAACTAATTTAATTCAGTTTCCCAATACCTTATATACTCCCATTAAAAAAGATAAATATTTGTATATTCTTGGACTTATAATTATAAATATTTTTATAATCTTGGGTTTATAGTCCTTATTTTATAAACGCGTAAGGAAAAGTGCATTTAATTTTATAAAATAAGGACTATAAACCCAAGATTATAAAAATATTTATTAAAAAAGATTGTAGTAGATAAAAATCGCATGGCAGGAATTTCATGATGTTTTATAATCTTGTTTAATTAAAATTTCGTGTATATCCATACAGTATTGTTATCATGTTTTTTGCTAGATTAAACAAATAAATGTTATTGTTAGTACCTGTTGTAAAGTGATAACGGATTACATATCACTAATTTAATATATTATCTACAAAAAATACTCCATCATGTACAACGCTTGATGTATAAAACTTCAAAATTTAGTTATATTGAGATTGTGGGGTGGAAGTTATTGTTACAATAGCAAAATGGCATCTTTAATAGACATACTCGAGAAAGACAGAGCTAATCAACGCAACATTAGGTACACAGTTCATTTTGTTTTACATTTTGATTTTGTATTACCTAATTAAATTGTGCTATCTATCATATACATAAATAATTTTTTCTACAAACTTTAGTTACATTAGTTTCCTTTTAGGTATGGCCGAGACTTTTACGTAAAAGAAGCAAAGAAGTCAGCAGGGTCTAGAAAAACACCGACAGAGGAAAAGGTAAGTTTGGATAAGAACTTAGGCAAATTGGAAGAGTCTTACGTTTACTTCAGTTTGCCTAGGCGCCTTTACTCCGGAAAAAATTCTAGCATCAATTTTGCAAACAATCCTTTGCTAAACTTTCCAGATCAGTTTGAAACTGATGTTTAAAAAATTTAGTTACCAAACAAATTGAGTTCACAATTTTATGTTATTCTAAATAAATAAAGTTTATTAATAAGAAAGTTTAAACGTAATGTATACAAAATTATGTTCCTTTGTTACTGTTATTATTGTTATTGAGTATTGTTGTTATTGTATGTACAAAGACAGAATAATAAAGAAATTATTGCATGTAGCATTGAAAAGAGCTTCCGTTTATCGTCTTTGCTAGTAGCTAAATCAAATTCAAATCATCAAAAAGTATCTGGTAAGTCCCTCTTTACTGCATTAAATAATTTAATAAATTGTTTTATTCATTTAAAACATAAACTCCATTATATAACATAGACGCTGCAATACTAACAATACTCAAACAAAAATAGTATGCTTCTTATTGTTAAGATTGCTATTAATCTGCTTTTTTGCCAGGGGTTTGAAAATAACAGGGTTGGGGTTTTTTATAAACAATTTTGGAACAACTTGCTAATAATTCATATCAATACAGGCCCCATTTTCATACCATTCGACGCCTAGTGTGGAAGAAGCAGTTCCTGAAGAAGAAACTCTCACTAACGTTGATCATGTCGAAGAGTTAACTAATACTCCCGAAGAAGATTCAACTGTTCCACCTGTTCCTGCAGTGAGGATTCTTGCAAAGAGCTTTGAAACAAATCCTTCTGAATCCTTACCACTACCGGTTAATGGTAAAGGAGACGATAAAGCCGAGATCGATGATATCAAAACACTCTCACCTGTTGAAAATTTGCACATTTTCAAGGCCATTCCTGCTTTAATCAAAGACGAGAGCTCAGAAGTAGAGTCATCTTTAGAGACTCCGGCTGTTAGGCCCAATACCTTAGATATATCGAGCGATTCCGATTTGAGTATCGAAAGGTCTTACAATTTGGAGACAGGCAAGGTTGTTACTAGGATTGGGGACATCCAGAAGGAAATTATAAGAGGCTCTAAGAGTCCCGAGGGAATAAGGTACTTCCCCGTTGATGCAGTAGATGGTAAAATCACTTACGACGATAATAGTGATGATAAAATTACAAATGATGCTGTAGTTTTAAGAAATGATAAAATTACGAGCGAAGACACATTTGTAAATGATGATAAGGATAAAGCTACACCAGTAGATGAGAACCACAATGTGCCATATTACAAAGTAAATATTGAATCGAAGTCTGTTCCTTCGAGTTTGAGCCCAAGGGAGCTCAAAATACGTAACTTTTTACTGGGGGAAATGAAACCAAAAGAATATGAAGAACAGGAACATAGTGTTCTTCTGAGTAATGAAACTTACAGTAGTGGTGGACACTTAGCCTCAAGAAGCCTCCCCATTGAAGTTGCCGATGGTTTTAAAGTCGAGGAGCCCTTCAAAAGCTTGGATTCATCGTTGGAAGCAGAATTAGAAATTTCAGAGCTGCAGGGAAAGAAGCTTGTTAGAAACATTTTGGACAAATTCCAAAACCCTCCTAGTATTAACGAAGAAATTCATAATGTTGTTAAGGGGGAAGGCGATGTAGAGGATTGTAAATCGAAAGTCGAACCAGAAGTTGAGGAACAAGAAGTATGCCATATTGATTACCAAGACGAGAATGAAAATATGGATGATGTAGATGATGCATTTGAAAGAATCGTTAAAGAAAACGGAATAACGGAGAATGTTGATCAAAACAACGATATAATTGAAGATGCCGAAGAAAAACCAGAGATTTACAAACTGGAAAATGAAGAACTATTTTTGCCCAAAGTGAAAAATTTGAAGAAGCTATTTGATACGAAGGAGACTAAACAGAAAAATAACAAAATAGGAGTATATAGTTTAACAGCTCGTAGCATTCCTAAGCAAGTTAGGCAAGAGTTGAAAAGCCAGGATATTGATGAGTGTTCAGAGAAAGGTATGTATTAAAGTTATATAATAAAATGTAATGTTGATACAGTTTTAGAATTGAGTTTGTTTTACAGTAGTTGCCCCATCAGAATTAGTAATAGTTGAAGAATCAATTGAGCAAAAAGAAGCCGAAGGAGAAGAGGATAATGCTGCGATACAAACCGAGTTTCCCACGGCAAAAAGTAAAATCGCCTTTTTTGAAATGTTAAGAGCAAAGTAAGACCGCTAGTTGAAGTGTTTGTACATAAGGCAAAAATCAGTATTTATTTATTATTTTCAAGTCCAAAGATATTATCTTAAAATGTATAATAATTGTTGTTATATTTGCATAAATACGTATTAATTGCGAGATATTTGTATATACTTTTATATAATAAAAATTTTTAAGTATTATGTGTTAACTTTGTCTTTCTCCAGTTATAATTGATTTTATTACTTTTTTTACATTTGGATGGAAGGTTAACAATAAAATGATCAACTTTATAACAATTATTATTACGTAAGTTAACAATTCTTAGGATATATTTTTAGGCGAAATGAATTCCTTCACTGTTGAAAGCATGGAGAAGCCTAGAAAGGAAATAAAACAAATGAATAATATATGAATGAATTATTTTAGTTTTGAATATTTACTTAACAGGGATTAAAATGTGAGATTACTTACATCATGAAATCATCCGTATCCATTGTTCGAGCACGTTTTTCACTGAATTCTATTTTTTGAAGAATGTCATTTACTTTCTCTGTTATGTTAAAGTCAGTCGGTATGTCCTATAAGAGAGTTATAAGCAATTTAAATTATTCTTTAAGCTGAATTAAAACGTTTTATTAAATGTAAATATTGTTTACCTTATTGTTCACACTGCAGTGTAATTTAAAGTTTTTCTCTAGTGTTGCCTGCACAGACGATTGCTTGAATGCACTAGCGAGAGTTTTATTTTTCCTTGTAAAGGCTATCCGAGTCATTCCATCCCATTCTGTGTATTCTATAGGAGGAGGAGGATTTCGAGGCTCTATTCGTACCACCGAGGATTCGACTTTTGGTGGTGGTCGGAAGTTATTTTTGCCTACCTGTAGAATTAAATAAAAATTAATAAATCATATTAACTAATTAGTTATAAATTATATAATTAATAGAATAATTTAAAACTAAACTAAAACGAAATAAAGTTAAAATACCTTCATTAACATATCGACTCTTGCAAGAAGCTGCGTGTTCACGGACAACCTGCAATACAATTTATCACCAGGTTTCGCTACCAGTCTTTGTGCGAATTCTCTTTGGAACATCAAGATAGCGCACCGAAAAGTAGGCCTATGTAGCAATAATTTAAATACTAGAGGTGACGATATTTGGTAAGGAACGTTAGCAACACATAAGTTGAAGAAAGGCCACTGTCCCTTAATCGCATCGCCTATGAGAATTTCCAATTTGTGCTGTAGGTGTGTGCCTTGAACACGTTTTTGTAGTTCAGCTACAAGCCTAAAATTGGATAATAGTTTTAATAAAAATATAAAGATAGGTTAGAGCTATTTTCATTTTTACCGAGTGTCAATTTCACAAGCGACCACTTTCTTCACATTTTCCAGCAATTTGACAGTCATATTTCCGGTACCGGGACCAATTTCCAAAACAACATCTGTCGGTTTTAAACCGGCTTTTTCAATCATCGCATTGATTATCATAGGGTTCTTGAGAATATGTTGTCCAAAATCCTTATTGAACATAATGCCTTCAAGAAACATAACAATAACACTTTATGTTTATTTTATGCAAAATTCTACAATGTTAAGTTGTAATAAGTAAAAATAAATCGTATAAAACCTTGTCTGGCAACTTCATTGTGGATGCGACTTTTCTTCTCCGCTTTAAGTTTGGGCATTTTGTGGAAATTATTCGAAAATATTTATAACAAGGACGTAAATTCTTCGTTTACTTGTATCACACGTGCTTTTGACAGAGCTGCATAACCTCACTTTCAGTTGCTGCCAATATGGTTGTCAATTTCAATTCAGGTTTCAGTTTGAATATCGGGTATTAAAATCAAACTACCAGGATCGAGTAACAAGTTTTTACATTACAATTTATTCATTTAACTAGCAGACCCGTCGTTCTTCGAACGACACTTTGAGTGCACGGTTTTTTCAAAGGGGCAAGAGTGTAGTATACATGAAAGAAGTGGAAAGAGATGCCAAGACATTGTTTGAATGAGAAGAATATTTTTTCTTTTTTTTTTAATATATTACATATTTTATTTACCTCGTCTTTTCTATTTCTTTATCCCTTTCTCGTTTCGCCCCGTCTCGTCCCGTCC
>JAWQRP010003235.1:0-13730 GCA_033557875.1 Quadriops clusia | reverse complement strand
TGTCTGCCACAGTTGTCAACCGGTGGGCCAAAATCTTTAAGAATTTTTTTCTCCCATTAATTTTGATTTTAGGACACCAGTTTATTACACTTTTTTCATTGTTTAGTTATAATCTATATGTGGTCTGATTTTTGAAAAGAGGAACAGAATCACCCTGTATGTGCTTTGGCTCTCAGGGCCCTCAGCCAGCACGGCCAACTAGATAGCAGCAGAAACAACTGCACGCATTTTCCCATGCCAGTGGTACCAACAGACCGGAAACAATGGTCGCAGGCGGCGGCGGCGGGCGGATGTGATCGTCTCGCAACGTTGGCGCTGGTTTGAAAATTGCTGCTCACGGCCTGCTAGACAATGGGACTGCGCACGTTCTCGCGACTCCGCTGCCGCTCAGTTGTTTCCAATGATCATGGCAACCTGTGCACATTCACGACCACTAGATCATTTGCATTCCGCGATATTTTTCAAACATTTGCGTTATGTAAACAGTCATTATGTACCTAGTTAAGTTTGTGCCTTTGTGCATATGTACTTCCTGTTCTACTGGTGTTTATTTGTAGTTATTATCTATCTAGTATTTGTGGATCGGATTATTGGGTCATATTATTTATTCCATATTACTATTCCATATTCTATTACATAGTACTATTCTATATTATATTCCACAGTACTATTCCATATTCTATTCCATAGTACTATTCCATATTCTATTTGATAGTACTATTCTACATTATTATTCCATATTAGTATTCCTTATTATTATTCCCTATTAGTATTCCACATTTTTGTACATCATAGAACCATTACCGTACATTATTATAGTACAGTCGTACCATTGTACCCACGAATTCGATCGAGTCAAGAATCAAGCAAACCAAGCCCATGCCGACATAACAATAGGTGCAGGTAGAGAAGTGCATAGTCCAACGCCTACTGCGAAGGCGCGTAAAAATCGGAATCCAAAGCCTACGTCGATGGGCACATCACAGGCGGCTGGGCGAGGTGGTACCGACAGTCGTTTGTCGAGCGGCGCCATCTGCACCGCCGCATGCAAATGATTTGATTTGAATGACAAATGACAACGGCCAAAGTCAGGTGATTGCGCAACAAACCCAATTATCAACACATCTGCGGATCCATGGCGGCCATGGATTACTGCGGCGGCTGCGACTCCTGGTGGCCCAACCAGTACCACAAAGCTGCGAAGAGGGACGCCACCAAGAGGAAGAGTGCCATGGAGGAGACTTTTGCCCTGTACAACTCTTCCTACCTTGTAAGTTCGGCACTGACGCATTCGAAAAACTGTCAATTTTGACGTTTCTTTCTGCATTTCAACGTTTGCCTCCTCATTTTTCACTCCTAATTTTTCTCTCCTCATTTTTCTCTCCTCTTCTTTCTCTCCTCTTCTTTCTCTCCTCTTTTTTCTTTCCTCATTTTTCTCTTCTCATTTTTCTTTCCTCATTTTTCTCTCCTCAATTTTCCCTCCTCATTTTTCTCTCTTCATTTTTCTCTCCTCATTTTTCTCTCCTCATTTTTCTCTCCTCATTTTTCTCTCCCCATTTTTCTCTCGTCATTACTCTCTCCTAATTTTTCTCTCCTAATTTTTCTCTCTTAATAGAACGATTCTCTCTTAATAGAACGATTCTCTCTTAATAGATCGATTCTCTCTTAATTGACCGAATCTCTCGACGTTTCTCTCAAAATTATCTTCTTTTTTCTAAATTGATCTATTCTCTCAGAATCTCTACGATTCTTTCAATTTCATTGTTGCAGGTCAGCACTCCGCCTAAGAGCGTTCTATACGACAAAGTGAGTATGCACAGGATTGGTTTTTGCACGGAAACATTCGAAAGGGTGTGACGTAACCCGCGCTCGCTTGAGAGAGAAAATAAATCTTGCTGCCTCTGACAGGTCAATGCATTCGGATTTAATTTAGTCCCGCCTGAGGTGGCGGCGCGACGGACGGCACTGGGCAAAAGTGAATGGCGAGCGAATCTATCACCTCTCACCGACTTGCCTCTGTTATGGTAAACGTTTGTCCTATACGCTGAGAAAAGTAGGAACATATTTATTTTTTCATTAAACACAACAAACGCCCAGCCAAAACTGCTCACACGAAATTTTAGAATAGATTTAAGCATCCACTAAGAGAACTGGTTTTCCGATGGATGCCCAGGAGGTCAACTTTTGGAGCCCCGAAAGTCCCCCATACGATCCCTTGTAAATTCGAGGGTTGTTAATTTTAAAAATGGCGACCAACATTTTTTGTGTAAAGGTACTTGTTCTTTTCGATCTTCTCTATCTATTAGATGAGATATTAATCTATTAGATGAGATATTTATCAATCAGATGAGATATTTATCTATTAGATGAGATATTTATCTATCAGATGAGTTATTTGTCTATCAGTTTTCCTTATCCAATAATAGCTTTATCTCAATGATTTTACTCTGCCACCAAGTAAATTGCACGCATTTGCGCACCAACACTTTTTCTGCAAAGTTAATTGTTCTTTTCGATCTTCTCTATCAGATGAATTATTTATCTAACAGATGAGCTATTTATCTATCAGATGAGATATTTATCTATCAGATGAACTATTTATCTATCAGATGAGATATTTATCTATCAGATGAGTTATCGATCAGTTTCCCTTATTCAATAATAGCTTTACCATCTCAATGGTTTTACTCTGTTGACAAGTAAATTGCATTTTTTACCACGAGACACTTGTCAACTGTCACTTGTCAACTGTCACTTGTCAACTGTCACTTGTCAACTGTCACTTGTCGACAGTCACTTGTCAACAGTCACTTGTCAACAGTCACTTGTCAACAGTCACTTGTCAACAGTCACTTGTCATCTGTCGCTTCTGATTTGTAACCTATCCACCAGAGCCCAAACTTCCGAACTCGTGGGGCTTCCAACCCGGATATGCGTCACCCATTAAGCCGGGGGGTCACGCAGGGGCGCCCACGGGGCACTTCATTTAAAATTTCAACCCCAGAGGGAAACACCTGCGAGTTTAGCGGTTCCGGCACGTCGGCAGGTGTTCTTTTGTTCAACTGTTTGTCCGAGCTCACGTTCACGGCCTTCTAGTCCTTGAATTCTTTAGGGCACTCAGGGCTGAACGTTGTTAGATACATAATGTGTATTCTCATCACGTAGGCCGTTCTGAGGGGCGAAACAAAAGAACCAACTTATGTATATATATATACAGATATACCTGTTAGGGAACTAAGGGTGGAATACTACGTGTATATGCGTGTTGTAGATGCGTATTTTACAAACAATCTTCATAATAAAGTTTAGTCTATTGTCTGCCATTTCTCTTAATGGAATTGTTATATTAAATTACATTGTATGTCGGGACACCCTGTATAATGATAAGCAAAGGTAAAGGATCTGAAGATTGCGTCACAACGCATTCACCTTTTTGGTGTAGTAATTGTTTGTTAATTAAAGGCTCTCAGATTATAACAATATTTACTAATTATAGCAAACAAATTTCTTCCTTATATAAAACACATTGTTACACCTTCCTTGAATTTGTTTCGACTGTCGTTGAATCGCCTCTTGCTAAATTTTAGAGCGTGCGTCAAGGCGGCCGTGGGCCCACGAGTTCGCCCGAAGGAACACCTGAAGCGCGCCGAACGCACCCGATTGGCTCTTGTTCTACCTTGTAGTGCGCTCTGATTGGTCGAGATGGTTTCTTGGAAAGGTGCTCGAGCACGCTTGCCGCGGCCGTCAGTTCGCGAAGACCAATCGCGGGGGAATGTGTTCGGCGTGGCCTACTTTGCCCTTCGGAAAATCGGAAATTAATCAACTCTAGCGTGGTATATGAATTTTAGGACGTAGAATTAAAACGGAAAAAATGCCTAGTGATCTATGAACGAATTGTTATGATTGTTAGCCATAGGTACTAAGTGCTGAATTGTTCGTGTTGAAGTGTTATAGATTTTTTTATTGTTATTAAAGTTGGGGTAGAATTTATTTTTACTAAAATTAAACTTAAGTTAAATCTATCGATACTGAAATTAAATTTATCTAAGATTAAATTTATCTGAAGTTAAATCTATCTAAAGTTAAATCTATCTGAAGTTAAATCAATCTAAAGTTAAATCAATCTGAAGTTAAATCAATCTAAAGTTAAATCAATCTAAAGTTAAATCAATCTAAAGTTAAATCTATCTAAAGTTAAAACAATCTAAAGTTAAATCTATCTAAAGTTAAAACTATAGTTATTAAAAATAAATAATAAACTGAACGTAAGTGCCTTGTTCTGAGGAAATATACAGAGTGAATGTGCGAAAGGTGGCTCTGAAGGCCGTCTTTGGGCCATATGCGTACTTTGGCAGAAGGAGATAGGAACACTTTGCCAAGGGGGTGGGTTCGTCAAGCTGTTATGGGGGTTTTAAGGTGGAAAGAATTGCCAGGGGGTAGTTCTCGCTCGGACACCATCCACAAATCCTCTCACTTACAGGTACTGACTTAGTACTTAATGTTAAAAATTTTGTCCTTTAAGAATTTTCTCCTTTAAGAATTTTCTCCTTTAAGAATTTTGTCCTTTAAGAATTTTGTCCTTTAAGAATTTTGTCCTTTAAGGATTTTGTCCTTTAAGAATTTTGTCCTTTAAGAATTTTGTCCTTTAAGAAATTTCTCCTTTAAGAATTTTGTCCTTTAAGAATGTTGTCCTTTAAGAATTTTATTCTCAACTTTAAGAATCATTTGTATACAAATTTGGTTCCTAATATGTAGTACCTAATTCTCCCATAAGTTTGGTACCCAACTTCCCCGTTTAGTATCAAATTTATTAACCCATTCGTTTCCTAATTTACGTACCATTTAGTTACTAATTTATTTACATATTAACGTACGCATTATAATTTAAAGTGGTTCATTGACACGTTTCCGTGGGCCTTACGGTATTTTTTATCAGCAGAAGAATGCACTTTCCTAAGACGATGATAGTACCGTAATGGTCCGACTTATCATCATCAACATTATTATTATGACCATCACTATTGCCACAGAATTCAGAGAGGATTCTCAATATTTCCCGTTCGCGTTTCCTTCTATTATTTTTCTCGATTGCTCGCAGAGAGCCCCAGAATCGCATCATCATCATTTGTGGTACCGCAAGTGCATCAGTTCGCCTAGGTGGCATTCACAATGATCATCTCTAATTAAACTCTTCTCCGTTTTTCTATGCGGAGCATCCGGATGAGCAGCAACGGCGCAACGGTAAAAATCGGCCAAGTTCGCTCAATGATGTGCAATTTATTGCACTTTACTGTAATTTATAATTGGATATTGGTCGCGAATCGAGGAAGCTGTGGAAAGACTGATCTGGCTCTTTCGAGGCTTGTTAGGACGATGATAGTTTGATTGGACACTATAATGGGAGATTCAACATTTAAGGAAGATTCAATATTTAAGGAAGAGATATTCTAGAAAGAGATACTCCAGGAAGAGATTCAAGATAAATCGTTCAAGTCTTGAGGAAGAGATTTAAATTAAATCATTCAACATTCAAAGAAGAACTTTAACCCTCAAGGAAGAGATCCAACTCCTTTAGGTCAGATACAACACTTTTAGGACAGATATGATACTTTTAGGACAGATAAAATACTTTTAGGACAGATAAAATACTTTTAGGACAGATACAATATTTTTAGGACAGATACAATATTTTTAGGTCAGATACAATATTTTTAGGTCAGATACAATACTTTTAGGACAGATACAATACTTTTAGGAGAAGTTCAACAGTCCAAGAAGAATGAACAGTGAAAAAAGAGACTCAACAGTCTAAGAACGTATCTGACATTCATACATTCGCCAGAGAGCACAATCTAGAACAGTTTAGCCGAGTGACCTCGATTGAGGCAACTTCTTGTCGTTGGTGGTTTTGCCACATTTGGTGTTAATGCTGTTATCTCTGTGATATACCCGCGTCTTGCTGCCTCTCTTGGTCTTATTATCTCTCTTGGTCTTACTCTCTTGGTCTTACTTTCTCTCTTGGTCTTACTGTCTCTCTTGGTCTTGATGTTTGCCTTCGTCTTGTTGTTTCTCTTGGTCTTGATATTTGTCTTGGTCTTGATGTTAGTCTTGTTCTTGGTCTTGAAGTTAGTCTTGATGATGGTCTTGATGATGATCTTAATGATAATCTTGTCGTTACTCTTGGTGTTAATTATATGATAACAAGATGAGAACAATTGTAATCTTGATGTCCACACAGGGTGAAAGATAAAATTTACTAAATTAAGAAGAAGGGTTTAGGACAGATGAGTGATTTATGACTGAACGATTAACTTTGCAGAAAAAGTGTTGGTGCGCAAATGCGTACAATTCTCTTGAGTAACACTGTGGTGTATATATTAGAAATATGCATCCTGTAATGGTAATAGACTTAGTGTTAACATAGCAGTAGTTTTAGAGTCAATAGCACTTTTAGTATTAATACTATGTAGTAAGTACCATATCTATGGTAGTACTCATTTATTTAATAGTAGTGATGATAGTCTTAATTTCGACTTTGGTAATCTTTGAGACTATCTATTTTGAGGCTATCTAGTTTAAGGCTATCTAGTTTGAGGCGATCTAGTTTAAGGCTATCCATTTTGAGGCTATCCATTTTGAAGCTATCTACTTTGAGGCATCTTTCCACGGCGACTTGACATAATCCATCAGGGCGAATTTGCCCTTTGCCAGGAGGGAAAGGTCGTATATTTTAGTAAAGAGTTCAGGGTTCGGCCATTACCGGAGTAATGTGGACCTACCTTAGCAGGTCGAGCATACATCACGCGATCGATCGATCGCGGTGATCGATTCGAGACACTTTTCGCCGCCGAGTTGGCGCTGGCCGGGAGGTTTTATCGGGTTAATCGTTTTATGTGGTTTATGTAGCGTACTTGCGTGCGGAATCGCCTTCTCGTTTATTCGCTGCAATCGGCTGCAATCAGCTGACGGGATGGGACTACGCGACGGTCCCGGCCGAGTTTCATTCGAATTGCTCGTTTATCATCGGATTTAACAATTGATTGTCTTGTCGTTTTTTTTTACTTTCTGGTATATGCAGTCTACTGGAATATGGAAAATATATAAATAATAAAGTATTGTATGCATGTGAAACACGGTATAAATAGGTCTAATATATTTTTTAATTCCTCTTTATTTTAAAATTATCGGATTAGCTCGCTCGCTTCGCTCGCTCGCCGCCTCGCGCCTTCGGCGCTCGTTTTTTAAGACACTTCACTGGAGCTTCATGTGTTCTTTAACAATTAATATGATTTAAATCAAGGTAGTAGGCGCTCGCTCACTCGCTTCGCTCGTTCGCGAGCCACACAAGACATGAATGTCTTGCCATCTCGATCGACCTGCGGCCTTCGCTTCCTCGAAGCGAATTGTTATAATATAATATAGAGAATATATAAAGCCAATTGTTATAATATAACATAGAAAATACTTAAAACGAATTGTTATGTTTGTATGCTAAACTAAACGAATTTCTTCCTGATAACTGGAAAATTTTTCTATTATTAATAATTATAATTTTTTTATGCTTATTATTTTTTATTTTTATAATATTTTTTGTGTCTTTTTTTAAATTCCTCTTTATGTTAAAATTACCGAATTAGCTCGCTCGCTCGCGAAGCGAATTGTTATAATATAATATAGAAAATATATAAATCGAATTGTTATGTTTGTATGCTAAACTAATGAATTTCTTTTGTTCAACTGAAAAAAATTCTCTCATTAATCATTTTTATTATTCCTTATTATATGTTCGATTCTACTGCATCTTTTGTCATTTCCCATAAACTTACTTACTCCTGAGTTAAAAGTAAACAATTTCCAAACAAAAATTTAATAAAATGTTCATCACAATTTTAATGAAATATTTATCACAATTTTAATAAAATATCTATCACAATTTTAATAAAATATTCATTACAATTTTATTTACTCTTTATTTTAAAATTATTGGGACGGATGAGCTCGCTCGCTCGCCGCCTCGCGCCCTCGGCGCTCGTTTTTAAGACACTTCACTGGAGCTTCATATATTCAAGGTAGTAGGCGCTCGCTTCGCTCGTACACGAGTCACACAAGACATTCAGGTCGCGCGTAGCGTGACCTGAATGTCTTGCCAACAATTGAATGTAAAATTTTAATATAAAAACCTTAAATGTAAAAAATTTAATAGAAAAAGTTAAATGTAAAAAATTTAATTAAAAACATTAAATAAAACTAAAATATTTATACCCATTTTAATAACTATCTGCATCAATTGTAATAATTAAAACTTTTTTATAAAAAATAATGAACCCGACAATACACTCCGGTTATTTATATCATATTTATATATTTTTATTGCTATTTAAATATTAATTATTTTAAATTATAACTCTTTTAAATCATAGTTCTTGTAAATAATTACTCTCTATTAAAAATTATTTACCACGTAAAGGGAAAAAAATTCTTTAAATCAAGCAAATATGCACAAAGAAATATATTTACTTAAGTCAAGATAGGTATTAATTTCATTCAACAAAATGCTGATTTATTTTAAGAAAATATTTATTTAATGCTTGAATCGAATAAACTTTTTCTCGAAATAAATAAATATTTTGTTGAATGAAAAAGTACTTTTCTTGAATTACATAAATATATTTCTTTGGGCATATTTGTTTGATTCAAAGATTTTTTTCCCTCAGTGTATCATTAATAATTTTTTACTGTGCTTATTATTTTTTCGATTATTCTGTTTCTTTGTTATTACACATTGATTACTTCCATTAATCGTAAATTCTCTTTAATTAGTTAAAATTAAACAATTTCATTGAATTATTAATTATAAATACAATATAAAAAATAAACTTGCTAAAGTTTTGCTTAAAAATTAGTTAAATGTATCTAAAAAAATATAACTTGCGCTTAAAAAATTAAATATAAAAAATGATTCTAAAAAAGTTACATTTAACAAGTTAAATGTAGTAAATTGAATCTAAAAAATCTATTATCATAAAGTATTTGTCACAATTTTAATAGAATACTTATCACAATTTTAATAAAATACCTATCACAATTTTAATAAAATACCTATCACAATTTTAATAAAATA
This sequence comes from Quadriops clusia, assembly GCA_033557875.1. NCBI lineage: Eukaryota > Metazoa > Arthropoda > Insecta > Coleoptera > Hydrophilidae > Quadriops > Quadriops clusia. The sequence goes on along the minus strand of JAWQRP010003235.1, from coordinate 4,609 downwards.
TCTATCACAATTTGAATACAATATTTATGAGAATTTTAAAAATATTGGAACAGTGAGATTTATATTGTTCTTGAATTTCTTATTACTACTATCATAAATAAATTTATTTTTCTTGGATAAACAAACTTTATATTTTCTTCTGCAAATTTTTATTTCCTTCTGCAAATTTTTATTTCCTTCTGCAAATTTTTATTTCCTCCTGCAAATTTTCATTTCCTTCTGAATATTTTTATTTTCTTCTACTTATCTTTACATCCATTACTAATAAAACAAGAAAATAATTCGGTCACGCGAACCAATAATTTGTTTATAAAAAGTAACGTTCTAGGAAACAACAAACACCAGATTACCGGCCTACCTTGACTACAAAAATAAACGCATCGGCGACGCGGCGGCAGGCGCGCGAACTAATTAATGGAAAATAACAAAAACTAAACAATTAGCCAAACAATCGCCAATGTCAGCGCACACTGCAATTTGGCGCACGTGAGTCCACACATATATATGTAGCTCGAACGTGCACCACAATCGCCAACCTAAATTTACCCATCTTTCCAAGGCCCTCTAGATTGGGGCCCTTAAAATTCAAGGCATGCTCGATTTAAATCATAGCACAGCAAAGGTGGGTCCCTGATTTCCTGTGAGCTCGAATTAAAGGGAGAAATGCCCGCATTAGCATGTTCGGCACGTACCGGTCGCCTCCATGGCCAACTAAATTAGAATTGCTTGCAATTGAAGAAACTGCTTAGTTTTTTCTTTTATTTATTTGTTTTCTTTTATTTCGCGCCTGCTGCGATATCGGTCAAACCTTTCTCTCGCGCCCAAAGCCTGCTTGGATGCGATTCTTTCGACTTAAATGACACAGTGAAAGTGTTCTGTATGTAATACCACGTATAAGTAATACGTATATAGCCCAATATATTTTACAACTTGTAAATAAACGAATTGGGCCTCTCCTTTGTTGTTTTTCCTCGATAAATACGCATTCTTACGTATGCCAAAACTTTTCTATCATTCTTTTAAAAAGTTTAATATTATTATATTACAGATTTATTTTTATAATTTATTTTATTTTTATAATTATCTCTATTTTTGCTATTTTATTTTACTAGCTTCAATAAGACAAGAGAGAGATAGAAAAAAGAGGACGAATCAGTCAATATTTACCCGTCCCGATTGAATGAGACCTTTTGTTTGAAGCAATTTCGATGAATGCCTCCTCTGTACGCGAGCCACTCGCAATAAAACGAAGGAAACGCGCAACGGGACAAAAGAAAAACGGTAAAAGGAGGAAGATGAGGGGGAGGAGGGGGAATTTAATAAAAACGAAGATGGCCGGGCACGAAGGCCCTTTTGTGAACGGCACATCGAGTGGGCCCTGCAATGACAGAAACGATAGCCCCTCATTCTATTGTTTAGTGCCAACTGTGGAATACTCGAGTATTACATTTAATACTGTGATTTCATTTAATACTGTGATTACATGTAATGCTGTGATTACATGTAATACTGTATGTATGCATACTTCGAAGAGTACTATATACAGGGTGTTGCGAAATTCGGGAGAGTGTTGATGGCAGCTAATAAAAATTAAGGCGAGTGGCTTTAAACTAGCCCGGCCAGATGGTTGCCCAAGAGGCCGTTTCGGCGAGGATAAAAGGGGCATAAGTCTCTTTTTTATTAGAGTTATGACAGGCGACGGGTCGCATGTCATTATGTTTATAGGAGGCGTCGAGCGAAGCTTTCAACCGGATTTTATTTTAGCCGCTCGAGTTTCGTACGCAACTTGGGAAAGAATTCCTTTTTCCTTGTCCTCGAGGCTCTCGGCTTCCTTTTCGCTGCTGCTTGAAGTGTAAATTACGTTGTATGCGTAAGTATACTTGTTAGGCTTTATTATGATAGGTACACGACGCTGGATTAACTAATCTCAGACTGGTTTTGCTCATTAACTAAAGCGAGTCGTCGTTGGGAAGAACTGTTAGAAAGTATTATTCGTGTTGGACAACAAATATAAAAAAGCTATAGAGTAAATCTATTTGAGTAATTAAAGATAAGGCCATTCATTTATTAACCTGACAATCTTTTATTTTGAGATATCATTTTATTTTGAGATATCATTTTACTTTGAGATATAATTTTATTTTGAGATATAATTTTATTTTAAAATAAAATTTTATTTCAAAAAAAATTTTATTTCAATAGTAGAAACCCACGTGAAAAACAAAGAAATAAGAAAAAACGAATTATATCGTCGTGTAAATGAATTAGTTGCTTATGAAAACGAATTATCTTCTTGTATAAACGAAGTATTTAGTATTAAAACCGAATCATCTTCTTGTATAAACGAACTATTTATTCCTAAACACGAATTATCTTTTTGTATAAACGAACTATTTATTTGTAAAAACGAATTATCTTCTTGTGTAAACGAACTATTTACTATTAAAAACGAATCATCTTCTTGTATAAACGAATTAATGTCTAAACGAATTATTTTCTCGTGTAAACGAATTATTTATTCTAAATTATTTATTCCAAAAAAAACTTTTTTTTTCAGAAATTATGGTTAATATTCCAGGCAGTCGCTATTATAGTTAAATCCATTCTAGGAATACGAATGTGTATACACAAAGTAAAGTACCGCAATGTCCCACTTTAAAAACGTGTTCAAATCAAGACTTTTGATTCTGTATAAGTATTACAGTTTTTATGCCTACTTTTTGTAAATTATACAAAATTTAATACATATCACCTATCATTAAAACGATAATAAATGCAATAAAAATGATAGTAACTTTTATTAAAATAAATGTACTAATTATTATTGCAATAAGTATACCTAATAAAAATTATTATTGCAATAAGAATACATAATAAAAATGATAAAAGCAAGGAAAGCAAGGCCTCCTATTACATCCCCATTGAGAAACTAAGATAAAACAAACGCGTGCCACTCGCGGCCTGCTTGATTTACAACGTTTTGACCGGGTGCCAAAGATGCACCATCGGAATTTATATCTTTAGATAATCTCTTTCGCTTAATTTTAGACGGACAGATGTTACTGAACTCGCCTGCCGCTTTTCTGGCTGTCTGCTGCACTCCTCGCCCTCTTAGATTCTTAGAGAGATGTATTTTCGGTTTGACAGGATTTTTTTGGCGCTCCTGCATTTCCTGCACGCCCACGTCATCTTCATCTTTTCACTTATTTTCATTTGTTTCTGTTGATTTTCTTTTGTTTCTACTGATGTTCATTTGTTTCTTCTGATGTTCATTTGTTTCTACTGATGTTCATTTGTTTCTTCTGATCTTCATTTGTTTCTAAACAAGAGAACAGCTTTCATTTGTTTCAGCTACCTGCTGACGTGTGAGTCACGCGTCCACAGGGATCTAGATTTTTACCCCCCGACAATCGCGAAACGGTGACTCCATTCTAGCAGGCCATGAGTCACCTCGTAGGCTTCTTTGATCCGTTGCTATAACAATGTGCTATAGCGTATGATTCTATCAATAAAATGGTGAGCACATACAAACTATAGATGTGTATAATAAATGCATGTACTAGTATAATTGTTGTATGTGTTCCATGCACAGCTCGCTCGATTGATCAATGAAAAATATCTCCTCACTGAGTCGAAGGTGAAGTCGGGGAATAAGACCGCTCCTTAAGACCTCTTGAGGTCCACGTAGGTGAAAGTTATGGACTTAGTTTGTTTACCGTTACACTGTTGGCGCTGTGTTCGCCTTTTGTGCTGGCTCGTTTGTATGCGGATGTGCGGCGGAGATAAATCATCTTCAAGATTGACAATTGAAGCGACGAACAAATGAAGAGATAAACAAATGAAGATATAAACAAATGAAGATATAAACAAATGAAGAGATAAACAAATGAAGATATAAACAAATGAAGAGATAAACAACTGAAGAGATAAACAACTGAAGATATAAACAAATGAAGAGATAAACAAATGAAGATATAAACAAATGAAGAGATAAACAACTGAAGATATAAACAAATGAAGAGAAAAACAAATGAAAAGATAACGAATAAATGAAATGCGGACGAACAGATGAAAAACATTCAAACAAATGAAAAGCATTGAAACAAAAGACAAGCAATGAATCGAATAAAAACCATAGAACCAAATAAAACGCGATCGCTGTGATTAATCGGAAACTATACGATCGCAGAGTGCATTGGGGCCATAATACTCTTCAGCTGTCGATCGGTCATCAACTGTTTCCGACGCGCCGGCAGCCTGCTGCGATTGCAAGCGGGCAGCAGCCGGCGAGCGAAACAAAACAGAAATGGCCGAGAAACCTAATTATAATCTAGTCGTCCGATTGTGGGATAATGGACCGACCCGTTTTGGTGTCTTTAGAGCTTTATTTTTAAATTTCCTACTAACTAAGTTTCCGTACGGTTTATTCGTTTCTTCCTTCTATGGAAGTCGCAATTAAAGCCCACTAGATAGGTTTCCGAGCGAACGATTAGCAAAATCGTGTGTTTATAGATACAGGGTGTCCATCTATCTTCGCCTCAGAGGGGGAGGCTCTTAAGGTTGAAATTCGCTCAATGCAACTGCCGAAACGAGACCGGCCGGTTACCTA
>JAWQRP010003234.1:0-13730 GCA_033557875.1 Quadriops clusia | reverse complement strand
CGAAGCTTTTACCGACGGAGCGGTTGCATTTTGGGTAATTTTATCGCTACACTGAGAAAAATGATCGCTGGACATCACAAACTATTAGTTGTTGAAACATTTTTTTATCGTTTAAAGTTGCGAATGTGCTTTAAGAGCTTTACCAATAAATAATATAGGATACCTTACATTTTTATATGTCCATGCAAATCATTATTTGTCTTGTAAATACGAATTGGAAACAAACTGATTATTGATCAATCAATTTATTCATTTTTATCAGTGTAGTTTTCCTTACGGACAGTCAGACAAATCCACAGATCCACCGATCCACCGATCCCCCGATCCACAGACAGACAGAATAGGGATTTTATATATTAGATTCTATTCGTTTTGTTGATGTCTATTTTAAAATTTATTCGCTTCTTTTCTATTTTAATACATATACCTACGTAATGATTCATATATTCTAATACAATAACAATTTTTAGGCTACATTTTTATAAAGGGCTAAATGGACTCCAATGAGCGAAACAACGTTATTAAGATTTCATACGTAATTTGTTTTTTATTGTTGAACAGGCTAGCTTTGGCCCTGCCTTTCGGGCATCTTCAGGCCTAACAATTTAGAAGTCAACTCATAAATTCATAGAATATACAATAAAACAAGAAGAAATTTAAAAAAAAACCAATAACAATACAATTTATTTATTTTAAGCGCCATTTACATTTTTGTATGTATCATGTAATTATATGTAGATACTCTAATTCTGAAGAAGCTTATTAAAAACAAGCGAACGGTGAATTTGAGTGGGGCTCGAGGGTGAATACCGTGCTTACATCAGAAGTGTTGACGATGCCACAACGCAGCAATGTCCACACGGTCTACTAAGAGCCTAATAGTCTCTCTAAACCTTACTGCATTGTGGCAGATTTACACACGTTATGAACAGGACAAAGGTTTTGATAACACTGAAAGCGAGGCCAAACCGGTAAGGCACTCTGACCACAGCTCTGAGATTCGAAGCCATGGGATTGCGACTGGTGGGGGGACTATGCCTCGAGGCGGTGTCTATATTTTAAAGCGTTTAGCTGTACCAAACGAAGATGTCGAAGAATTATTATCGAATAAAGAAGAGACGTGAATTAAATAAACAGTTTGAATTGAATATGAATAAGAAGGATAGTGGGGGAGCTTCTTCGAGTGCAAGCTTAAATGAAGTCGACAGAAATGTGTAAATTTTGTAATTGGTGATGTAGAACAAATCAGCAGTAGTAACTCATAAAGTAATAGTCATATCAAGGAGATTGACGTGGATGAGGACAATGATGATACTTTCAATTTACAATTACAGCAAAGTGATGAAGCTGCATTCTTACCACAAGAAAATTTAACTAACAACCTCCATCAATGGATTATAGAAAATATAAGTAGGAACATTAATATTGAATGTTGTATTAGAATTGTTGACAATATTACCGATCAGCAGTTATTAGGGACGACGCAGTGTCGGCCACTACACGCAATGCTTATAAGTTAGCAATCGTGGTACCAATGGTCATTATATATTCTGGGGAATAAAAGCCACCCTTGAAAAAAATATTCATGCGGATATTTACAAGAAAAGAGAGATTTTAGTTGTAATATTGACGGCATGTCATTATTTAACAATTCGTTAATTCGAGTTTGGCCAATTGTGATAAAAGTGTTAATAAAAATTATGTGACTAAACCTGGATTAGTAGGTCTATATGGAGACTCAAAACCCGCTTCGGCTAATGAGTATCTTAACGAACTTGAGAAGAAAACAAATGAGTTAATGGAAGGTGGCGGTGTAGTTTTACAAGTCATCAGTTACCAATTTCAAATATTTTGTAATATCGCGGATACTCCAGCAAGAGCCTATATTAAATAGTGTAAACCCACCGGAGCATTTTTTGTTACAGTAGCTCGTAAACGAGAATATCCCGAAGTTGATGCCGAGTATCGCACAAAGGAGTCTTTTAAAATACAACAATTGGAACATCATCAAGAAAATCTTGAATCTCCTTTGACGAATTTACAAAACTTTGATCCTGTCGAGATGTTGTTCTCGATTCAATACGCTTACTGTACTTAAGTGTGATGAAAACTGTATTAGAAAAATTACAAGTTATAAAGAAACATGAGGCTCGTTTACAAAGAGATATGGTTAATGTTCTCAAAACGAAAATGTGTTCTATTAAGTCTGATATTCCATGCGAATTTGAAAGAACGAACTATGATATTAGATATAGATTCAAATGGAAACCAACGAAATATAGTTTTTTCTTGCTTAATTTTGTATATTTACTGGACTTACTCCTCAGATACAAAGAAACATATACCAATATATGTATAGATATATTATTTAAAATTAATAAATAATATCTAGCAATTGACAAATTTGTGGCAACTAATTGCGGAAAACTGAAAATATAAAATCAAGAATAATCGGATTTTCATCAACATTGTATTTTACCGCTAGTGAAACTTTTTGTTAATAATTTATTTATACATACCTACAACAGTTTTACGATTATATTAACACATGAATCATGTATGTATAATTGCAACATTTTTCATCATCAATCCTGCTCAACCGATTTAATTAGTTGGATGGATTTTAATTATTTATGAGAGCATCATCGAATACGAATAATTTGTCATAGGAATTATAAATTTAGATATACGGGGTGTTCTAAGCAAAAAAAACTAAAAGAAAATAATTACGAATTAACTTTCATTTAACTTAACCTAATGAAAATACTCGAGCAGGACAATTATTTTAGACCGCAGGGATTATTTTATGAATTAAAGGAAAAACACGAGAAAAGATTATTTAACCAAAGTCAACCTACCTAATGTGCATGCATAAAAATGTATATGCATAATAAATGGCCCTAGATGCCCAAGGAAGGAAATTCCGCCGCTAGAATTTTTATATATTTTTGACACGTTAAACCGTCGCAAGGAAGGAACACGAAGAGGATTAGAAAGGAAAAACTCCGGGATTAGAAACGTTATATTTATGTAAACGAACACCTCTCACGCGTTGTTTCCATAAATGTAACATCGGATCGGAACCTTGGGTTTTAATTAAAAAGGCATTAAATCCACGGGACTTTTATTTCCCTCCTGCGTTGCGAACGCTTAAAACCCCTAAGCCAGATAATTCTTCCCGGCAATGTTAGAAATGCGAGAAACGCGCCGTTTTCACAGCCAGTTGTGTTATTTTTATGTAGTTTTCACTTTATTAAATTGTCCTCAGGAAATTATTGTGGGGCGGAGGAGTTGCGGGAAAACGCGAAACAAAAGACCTCTTCTCGGCTGCGAGTTCTAGACAATAATTTGTACTCCATTGTACGGTCGTTGCGTACCATCTCCTCTTTGTGGCGGACTAATTAAAAGCCATACTATCATGTTCCATTTCATAAATTAGCGATACTGTGTTAACGATATTTAAAATAACGATATGAACTTTACGAAAGCGGAAGTGATGCCGAAAGGGAACTTTGTAATAAAGCAGCAGACGTTCTCGTTCTTCGACCCTCAGGCACAAATCAAGGCTATATGTAAAGTTTCATGTCAATTGATTCAGTCATTTCTGAGATTTCGTGATCATGAATCAGGGATGAGTTGAGTTTGGATTTTATATTTGTAGAAGTACCCGTTCTTCGAACAGGATAGAAATCTAGGCTAATACCACACATAACGTGATAATACTTTTAGCTTGCCCCTAATACAGTTGTTTGCTTGCGTAGCGGATCAATTAACCCATCAGCGCCAGCGTCACAGTCAGCCCCAGCAGCATCAATAAAATAAAAGAAGACGCCCTTCTCATTAAAAGTTAGTTAAACCGAGGGAACTCCCGCAGTTAATGATATTAGATAAATTACAATTAGCGGAAGCGAGGCGAGCAAGCCTATGAGCTGAAAAATACTCTCTCTTCGCCGTAAAAACTGGAGGGACACTGCGCTCTAATAGCTCACGTTCCAGATAATTTACTTGGAGCAAAGCTGCCGCGAACGAATTTATAATTTATGCCGGGAAATTTGTCCCAAAGTGGCGAGCTCCCTATCAGATTCTCTCGCCTCCGAAAGGAAACATCACAAAAATGGAAAACAAAAATCTAACTCTGATTTCGCCCAATGAAGAACCGAAACTGAAAAAGTGGCTTTAAAATATTTGTAAGCACTTACTTAGGAATGAGCATGCACAGATAGCGTTATCGGTACTTTACGTTTTTCTGCTTCAGCCGCGATCGTTTAGCGAGCGCTTTCCTATTTTTACACAAGTTTCACATTCAAAGCGGTTCGCCCCCGTTCCGCTGAAAAGAAGAATGCGCCGGCATTTACACAAGCCCGATTGTAATTTTTATGATAAGTTGTTGTGAAGCGCGTGCGAAATACTTGTGTGCAATTTCATTAAAAGATAACGTCGCCCGTAGGCGGTTAAAAAGAGATCTAAGGCCACATTTGCGGAGAATAATGGCGCGACGCGTGCGAAAGAAAATGTTTGCTAAATAAAAACAAATTTAGCACAATCGACCTTTAATCCCCTACATGTTCGATAACCGAGCTTCATAATGGGCGCCCTCTTGCTCCCTTTTTACAGTATTAAAACGTTTAAAAATTGGAGGGAAAATACGCATATTTTTGTATTAATTATTATTTAATTCATTATAATGGAATCTTAAGTAATCAATTATTGAAATTTAATAAATAATTGAGAATGTATTTTTTGCTTTAAGCTTGTGTTAAAGGCTTCGAGGGATATCGCACTTTATTACTGTTTATCCTAACACGCGGACAAAATAACAAGCAAGGATTATCCTTTTTCCATTACTCCTTCTTGCTAGTTCTTTCACCGTTCGATAAATTTAACAGAAACCTAACAAACCCGTTAGGAGAAACCTTAATTTTGTTAATTTCCTGTTGTACTGGCGAGGATTTGTTTTTTGCTTCCCGTACAAACGGGGATCTTCGGGATGAAAAGAAAACTTCGCGCTAAGTTGAGAGTTTGGGCAACAAGCGTCGTAAAGAAAACATTCAAGGGGAAAATGTACATTATGTTATATACCTACCTAGTTGTTTGTGATATGGCAGTTTGAGATTTTTGTTAGATGTATAAATACAATAGTTAACAATAACTCAAGTTTTGGGCATATTTTAGATTTCCATTCAGTTTGTAATAATAATATATGTATGGATATCTGTTACTGTGTGACGTCTCACATTGTTGAGCACCTTATGACAATCGACAAAGCCTGCGTGGATGTTGCCGTTCGTGTCTGTACATCTTCGAAAAAATACTTGTACATTGAACATGGCTTTTATTGTCCCACTGCACTTTGAAAACCGAACTGTGTGCAACTAATGTGTTCCTCACAAATTCTAAAGATCCTTTGATGTATCGTTTTTAGGAAAAGTTTCTGTGGATTCTCATTGGGATGATCTGTAGTAAGAAACTCATTCCAGGATTTAAGATTTGATTTCTTGGGCAGTGCTGTAAATGTAGACTTTATTTGCTTTACTATTTGTTATTAATATACTGATCGTGTCTTTGAATCAGGTTTACTTGTTTCCTTCATGTAATAAAATGATTGTATTTACTTTCTTGCTATATATGTTTTATTCTTCCTTAAATTAATTTATATTATTGTATTTTTTTTGTGTGTGCGTGGATTTTGGGAGAGTCCGACAGCTACTGTCAATGCATTTGGGGCTGAGATGCATCCTCTTGCATCCCATGAGAAAAACCACTCTATTCTTTTGGGGACGCCGACTTCATGAAGCAACTCGAGTATTTCTTCAAACGGGTGCACTGTGCAAATGGACATTCTAGCGCGCCAAAATTATTTAGCTCGATATATTGAACATTTTTAATGTAAAATGCTTATGAATGTTATTGTGTATACTATTAACATTGATTGTATGTCATTTTGTGGAAACTTTTGTACATTGTAGAATGCCATGAGATGTTACGTTAAAGTTTCTGCCTTCAATATTCACGGAAAAAGTTTTTAAATTATTTATTTGGTCCGTCATCCATTTGACTTCTTGTTTAGTCAGATCTGTTGTTTCTTTTTAAAATAATAACTTCACCGGTCGACAGAATCGTGTAGATGAAGGTCTTGGATTGTTCCAAATAATATGTTTTTTATTGTTATTTAAAAATAAATATGGAGTGGTATCCACTCGACTTTCTCGTATATTTCTAGACAAGATAAGACAGATTCACATTAGAATTCATAGCGATTTTTGAATAATTTTGTTATTATACACACGTGCATATTTAAAAAAATAGATAAAAAAGATTACTTCCGGTTGGACAGTTGTACTTGAAAAAAAATAGATTTATTTATATGTAGTTCTTTAAAAAGTCAACAATTTTTAATTCCTAAAAATTATTACTTTGAATAGAATAACATCTATTTTCCGAATTACTGAGCAAATTCTGGTTAGTTTGGGATCACATTTCTTGTTTACACATATTTACACTCATTAGGCAGGATATTAAACAATAAGAAACGGCTCTAATAAAAACGTGTTATTAAATTTTCATTGAGTATCAAAACCGTCAAAACGAATAATGTGATATAACATGAGGGGCTTTGTTGTCTCAGCCATTGACGAACGACCACCTTAAAATCTATAGAATTGTGTCTCCACCCCCTGGCCAGTTGTGAATAGATCAATCTGTACATATGCGGGAAAACAAAACTCGCGGGAACGAATAACCGAGGTTTCACTGTAAATGATAATGTTTTTTGGTTTGTGCAAGTAATCACTTAAAAACAAAGTAGTATAATTCATTTCAATATCACGCGATTAAATATTACCGGACTTATGTGCTAATTATTTTAATTTGAAGTCTAAAATCTAAAGTAAACATAATAACATAATTATGTGAGTATTTAATGACCTTTGTTAGTTAGTGCATTATTAAATTGCAAGACGGTATATGTTCAAATTCTGAATTTTGCAAAATGATGCTACATAATAATCACCAAAAAATTATGATTTTGTCGCAATTTGAAAGTGAACTCTTTTATTCTATAAGATGGTCAGCTTGGGGTTTTCATTTAATTTGTTTTTTATTAATTTTTATCTCCTTGCAATGGAATATTAACAAATACAACGAACATTTTCGACATCTATTTTACTCGTCGGTCGGTCGTAACTTAAGTCTTATACATAAGCAGATATTTCAATAAACAATATTCCATTTTTACTTTGTTAATGAGATATGAGAAACTGTGAAAATAGTGTCACACTATTGAACTAAATTTCACAGAATATATTAGCAAAACAGACTTTAAAAACCCAAATTATTTAACAAGTCAAAAAACTTCAAAATAGTATCGAAGGATCAGAAGGGTTTGCATTATTAAATTGGGTATAAAATTTGATTTGCATTTTTATTTAAATATGAATTTTAAACAATAACTAGAGACGGCTATTATTAACAATTTCATCGTACACATCTCTACTATTCCAAGAATCTATCAAATAAACAATAATATTTATTAATAAAACTTACAAGGTCGGTCAAAGAATAAATAGATATTAATTGGTAGACTAGGAATAGGTATGTATCTGGTTGCCTGTACCATTGGGGTGTATATTTTATTCTACGGCCGACTATTAAAACAGGTCATACGCATAGAGCATATATGGTTGCTTATGCTGCAGTAAGAGAACGAAGCTAGCTGTGCACTTTTAAACTAAGCCAAATCTACACTTGGTTAAATTTTCGATCAAAAAATCGATTTCAATTGATTCCTATTGTTGTCAGCCAATAATAAAGAATAATAACTAATTGATTAGTTTTGTGTTTATTATTTCAAACAATAAAATCCAGTATTTTATGAAACAATGGATTATTACAATCATATTTATTAAATAAAATAATTAATTACTTAAGGTGGTAGAGGATTAATAGTTAAGTAGTAATTATGTGTTTTTCATGCTATAATATTTATTACTTACAGCGTATAAACACATCCAATATTCATATTTACTAGTTTCATAAATATTACGAATAAATAATTAATTAATTATTGGGTCTTTTGGAATTATAACTTTTAAAATTCATTTCAAACAAAATATGACACACAAACTATAAAAATACCGGCTTGTTGAATGGAATGTGTTCTGTGTAGAGAGCAGGAAAACTATATTTTGAACCCTATAAAATTTTGTCCCTTGATCGCATTAACAAATACTACGGGGTGTTTAAATAAAACATGTTTGTAAAAAATTCAAACTTCATAACGCTTCTTTGATGTAATGTACACATACTATCCTTAAGAATTACGCCATCTAGTGTAATATTGACGAAGTGGTTACAAACCAGGAAAACTAAAACAATGTAGATATGATGCTTATGCAACCCAATATCCTTTCCTGTGGTGCCAACTAAAAAATGTATAAACACTGACATTAGAAATTAGTAATGTGTGCTATTTCAAAGAGGCGGTATGAATTTTAAATTTTTTATAAACATGTTTTATTTAAACACCCTGTACTTTGGCTTATGTTTATTATTATTGCTGAGGTGGTTCCTGGTTGGCCCCCGCACTTCGACCTGTTGGTCCTTTGTGCCCTCCTTATCCCGCACTACAGCAGTTCTGTGTCTTTGACAAAGTCCAGAAGCTGCTTGTAATGCGCTCTCTTGATCACATCTGGTTCGACCTTTGTCGATCCCAGGGTCCTGAGTCTGCTGGCAGTAAAAGCCTCGCAGTGACATAAAATGTGCAGGGAGGTTTCTTCTTCCTTCCCGCACCCTCTAGACATCGGATCTTCTTCGAGTCCCAGTGTGTATTTGTGCTTTTTGAGCTGACAGTGACCTGTTAGTAGACCTGTCAGTGTGCGAACCTCTCCTTTACCGAGGTCTAGGAGGGTTTTAGTCTTCTCCTTGGAGGGTTCCTCTAGCAGGGCTTTGGCTTGCCTGTACCCCGGAATACTCCTCCAGTGGTTCTTGTGCCACTTTCTTTGTGTGCACAGCATTTCGCTTTTGGCTGTCTCCATAGAGACCCCCAAGGCTGGCTCCGGTCCAATTAGGCCCATGTGGCTGCCTTGTTTAGCGAGTCGGTCTGCCTCCTCGTTACCTTTAATGCCTGTATGGGCCGGGGCGCAAATCAGTTTCACAATGTTGCATGCGCCCAGTGCGTTCAGTCCCCCAACACAGTCTAAGACCAGGCCTGAGTTAGTTTCGCAGGCTGAAAGCGTCTTGAGTGCAGCCTGGCTGTCAGTTAGTATGGTGATACGTCTATTGGCATAGCCCCTCTCCAATAGCAACTGTGCGCAGGTGGTTATGCTGAAGATCTCAGCTTGAAAAATGGTCGCGGTTCTGCCAAGTCCTATGACAATGTCCTGTCTAAGCTCGCCCGCTCCGTATATCCCTGCCCCTGCTCCTTCAGGATTTTTTGACTAGTTTATAAACATGTTTTATTTAAACACCCTGTACTTTGGCTTATGTTTTCGACTGCGTGCTTCCGCAACCCGTTGTACACCATAAAACACCGCCGAATTCCGATTTATAATTATTTCGCAAATATTTCCTGTGGCTAAATCTCGCCCATCGTCATAATTCCGTCTAACATTTTCGAACAGATTACATCAGTTTGCATTTAATAATTTCCTGCCGGTAATTTGTTACTGTTTGCATTAGATTAGTCATACGACAATATATGTAAATTATTCTTTCATTGTTGTTAAAAATGCAGTAGTTTTAGCCACAATTACTTTAGACTTGGGACTATACAGCTCTCTGCGGGTTTCTACTATATTACCTACTGTACAGCGAATTACTTTCAGCAAAGATTATTGAGAATATAGAGATGTCTCACCTTACCGGAGATAACGCAACACGCGTAAGTTTGGTTGCCTATACAATTTTTAAGAGGTTACTTGACCTTGTTAGGGTGGAGACGTCATTAGGCTATACAACTTTGAACAAAAATACTGTTATACTACTGAAGATCAACTATAACAACGCCGATTTGATTAAGAATAGATAAAATAACACCTCGCCATTACAGTTTCTAAAATAATAATCCAATAACAACGCCATGGAGACACCATATGTTGCTAAGTCACCTTATTACACAGCCACCACATAATACCAAAGATGCTCTTCTCTCTTGGGTGCCACCTTTCCTGTCCTGCAGTCTAACATTCGGCTATCCTGTAAAAATTAATGCCCTCATTAATGAACTATTTAGCTCTCAAGTCCTCAAGGAGATCGAACCTATCAATCTCACTAGAGTATTCATCATCACTTGCATCTTCATTTTCACCTACATTCACATCTGAAAATCGTCGTATGCTGCCGACAGCTACTGTCGCCTGAAAACGCCTGTATCCCCGTACACCTTTTATCGCCTCAATTAGGTACCTATCATTGGGGAACGCCTTTACCACTCTAAATGGCCCATCATATTTGTTTGCCAATTTTGTATTGACACTCATTCCGGCATTATTAATGGTCGCCTCTCGTCAAAGTACCAGATCACCTCTATTGTACTTGGTCGTCTTCTTGCGCCGTTGATCGAATCTCTTCTTCTACTTTTGAGCAGCGCGCTTGATGTTATGATCCGCTAAGCATCGCCTCTCCGCTAGATGACTATGCGCCATCGCCATAGGGTCAGTTGAGTCGTCACCCTCCTGATCCTCTTGGGCAACTCCTGTATTTGGGGCCATAGGAGTGCCCGAGGCTGCTACCTGCAGCTCACTGCTCGCCTGCAGTTCATCGCTCGCCCGCAATCTCTCGCCGGTGTGCGCCTGGTTTGCTAGCAATTCGTCTGTTAAGTCAACTATTGCGCGTTGAGGATGGGAAAACATCAACTCCGCCGGAGTGTGTTTAGTAGAGCTGTTAGGAGTATGATTGATACCCCACACGACATTAGGAACTTGCTCATCCCATCGGTTCTCCGCCGAAGAACTCGCCACCAACGCCTCTACTATAGTACGATTTAACCTTTCCACCTGGCCATTCGCCCTAGGTGTAGCTATAGCATTTAGTACATGTCGAACACCTTTTTCGTCCACAAACGCCCTAAACAATCGACTTGTAAACGCCAGACCTCGATCACTGATTATGCGCGTAGGATAACCGAACTCGCTGCAAATCTCCTTGAGTTTAGTTATCGTTTCAGTTGATCGCAGTGTCATCACTGGTTTCGCCAGCACGAACGTCGTGAACCCGTCCACCAGCATAAGCAGATACAAATTTCCCCGGGTGCTTTTACAAAAGGCCCCAGATGATCAATGTGCACCATGTCGAAGGGAATTGGTCGCCGCTTAATTGGGTGAAGTTCGCCTTCGCCTCGCCCATGCACTCCTTTTGCATATGCGCAATTTAGACGCGCGCCTGTGTACTTTTTCACGAAACACCTCATCTTCAGAAACCAGTACGTGCTCTGGATTAACGCCAGACATCTGTCGAATCCAGGGTGTCCAACATCATCATGATGCTTGCGTAGCAAATTAAATCTCGCCATTGCAGGTACATATAGCCGTTCGCCATGAAGAGTCTTTCTGTACAGGCGCTCGCCGCGAATCCTGTAGTTCGCCGCCACGTCAGGCTCGACATTACCTGACTTTAACACCTCGAATAGACCATGCGCCTTGGGGTCCTACAGCTGCACGGCAAGAAACCAATCACCTTCGCCCAAGGAGATGACGTTCACTTGTACTGTGTCGCCAGGTGAGTTTCTGCTCAGTGCATCGACGTGCTGCATTTGAACTCCAGGTCTGTACTCAATCTCAAAGTCGTACTCTTGAATTACTAGCCACCATCGAGCAATCCTAGGAACGAGATCTTTCTTGCACGTGCAAGTTGCACGGACCGCCACACAATCAGTAACCACCTTGAAGTGAACGCCCACCAGATCCAGGTAGGCACGGAAGCGTCGGATCGTCTTCACAACAGCAAGTGTTTCTAAGTCATAGCTGTGATACACCTGTTCTGCCTTTGTGGTAGCTCTGCTGAAATATTCAACAAGTCGCTAAAGAGCATCACCATAGTACTTCGTTGCAGGAGTATACCACCTACGCCCGCCTTCGATGCATCTGTGTGCAACTCTATTTTCGCCTCGGTGTCGTACATCGCCAGCACTGGTCTGGAAATTAAACATTCTTTTAGTTTCTCAAAAGCAGTTTGTTATTCATCATGCCAACACCATGGCACCGTCTTCTTGGTAAGTTCATGTAATGGACTTGTTATCAACACAAAGTTCTTAACAAACTTACGAAAATACAAGACTAACAATAAAAACTGCCGAAGGCTATGTACCTCTGCTGGAATGGGAAATGTAGAAACATCCTCGATCTTACGACTGCCTGGCCTGATGCTGTCCGCCTGGATCTCGTGCCCTAAATAGTCTAACGACTGTTTAAAGAAAGCACATTTCTGTACATTCAGCTTTACTCCTGCCTTGGTCACCAGCTGCAAAACTAAATCAAGAAGTTCAAGCCCTTGCTCCTCTCTCTGTGCAGGACGGAATCAACAAATCGTCCATGTACTGTGACAGTATGAAGATAGGCTGGGCCGTCCATGTCAATTAGGGCCTTGTCAAAATACGGAGATGTGCCCGCGCCATATGGCATCCAAATCTGGAAAATATTTCCAGATTCAAGAGCGCCCGAAGAACAGCTGTTCGAAATACAAAGCAAACCATCGATGTTCCTATTCAAAGAACGGATAGAGAGCGGAAACGGTCAAGGTCGCCCTAATGGGAAACAGGCTCGCCGACTTTGGAAAAAATCTCCTCCAGTTCGCTTGATCGGTAGCCACGCTGCATTGGTCGCCCGGTGATGAAGGGTTCGCGCGGTGATTGGTCTTTCTTCATGCGGAGAGCGGGAACGGTTCTCATTGGCCGAGAGACAGTCAGTCAAACGGTCAGAGAGAAAAAGGTTCAAAAAAAGGTCGAGTGGGAGCGTCTGGGGAGGCAGGTAGAAAAAAAAACAGTCGATCGGAGAGTCTTGCGAAAGCCAGTCAAGTCGCGTGAGCGTCTCGAAAGGCAGTAGTCTTGCGAAAGCCGGTCAAGTCGCGTGAACGTCTCGCGGCGGGAGCCTTCAGAAGGTCGGTGCGGTAGAAAGTCAGGTAGAAAGACGGTCGGTCGTTCACCAGAGTCCCCACAGAGAGAGAGTCAGAAAGTCACCACAGAGAGAGTCTTCGGTAGTCACTAGGGATAGCCTAGATGACGAGATCCGAGGGTTGGGAGCAAATTCCGAGTGAAAGGTTTTATGAGTTCATTGTGATCCATTGTTCAGTGCCTTTGGGAATATCTTCAACACCATTCTTCTGGGATTTTGGATTCGTTGGCTGCCGTCGCCAGGCAATTGCGATCCATTGTTCAGTGTCTTTGGGAATATCTTCAACGCCGTTCTTCAGGAGCTTTCGGATGCGTTGGTTGCCGTCTCCAGGCGTGGGGACACAATACAGGCTAAGAATATTTGTTTTCTTCTTTTATTAGTTTCGTTCAATTCAGTAGTTAGAGAATAGGGGTCGCTAGTTTGGTTTTCACCAGTCCTGCGTTAGTTTACTTTGGTTGGTTCGATGAACGCCAGAGGGGACAATAGGGGGAGGATAATTCCGTTTGGCTCGCTCTCTCTCACACACACACACACTCACCACAAATCAATTACCAATAAACATAATAAGTCAATTTAATCAATAACATTTTGCAATAACGAAGTTTGGGCCCAACTAATTCAATAAAC
>JAWQRP010003233.1:0-13732 GCA_033557875.1 Quadriops clusia | reverse complement strand
GATGGTTCTAAAAACAAAATGGTTATATAAACAAAATGGTTATATAAACAAAATGGTTCTATAAACAAGATGGTTCTATAAACAAAATGGTTATATAAGCAAAAGGGGTATAAAAACGAACGCCTGCATTAAAATTTACCTTCAAACTCGTTTAGTAATTCAAATTTATTCATTATTCCTTCTTTAATTAAAGGCAAATTTGCTTCGTTTCTAGCTGCCAGCATCTCGGATGTTTCTTTCATAACGAACCCGAGTAACACGTGCACCTAAATAATTTCTTAATTTATGCTGCCAAGCTTCAATATAATAAGACATTTTATTTATGACCAATTCCCCTCAAAATTGTCAATAAAGTGGAACGATTTGAAGCCGTGCCAAATGACAAAGAGCTCTAAATATTTACTGCGTGTAAAATAATAAATTCCCCTAAAGTTTTTTCTTGTTCCCTGGCAGCATAATTTTCATAAACGGGGACTATTTTTGGCAGTTTCGATTAGAAATCATTTGCTAACAAATCATGTTACCATCGTAACTATGTAATAATTATATTATTACATAATAATTGTTAAAATCAAGGATTTAGAGACATAATATAATTTTTGTTTTATAATGAGAAGGTTTTTGTTATTATAACATGTTTTTATCTATTAAAAACTAAAACTCTAATAAAACTTTTCCCAAGTAAATATCTACTCAAAAAGGTAGATCTAATTTAGATTTTAACATGGTAGCAGAGCGTGGTTCCCAAGAAGAGATGAATTTTACTAAAGTTCAAATAGGACTATTAGAAGGAAAAGAAAATTGGAAAACATGGAAATATAAAGTTAGTTGGTTCAATGTTCTTGGGAATAAGTCCAGAAGATAATACTGGTTTAATGAAACATTTCGTTTATTAATAATCTTCAGTCCAGTAGCTAGAACAGCGACAATAAGAGCATTACTGAATTTAGCTGCCTCTAAGAATATGAATCTAATTCAGTTTGATGTCTCTACTGCTTTTCTATATGGAGATTTGTATGAAGAAATGTATATGAAGCAACCAGAAGGTTACGAAGATGAATCAAACTTGGTATGTAATCTACAAAGAAGTTTATATGGTTTGAAACAGACACCAAGGTGTTGGAACAAGAAATTTAGAGACTTCGTGAAAATTCAAGGTTTTAACAAAAATGATGGAGATCCTTGTCTCTTCATTAAAAGGGATGGACCAAATTTACTAATTATGGCTCTCTATGTAGATGATGGTTTGCTAGCTTCAAATAATGAAGTAATGAAACAGGATATTTTAAAGAATTTGAAAGGAGAGTTCAAAATTACAATGAAACCTGCTTCATATATTTTGGGTCTACAAATCAAAAGAAGTTTAGATGGTTCAGTTCATGTAAATCAAGTTCAATACACAAAAAAGGTGTTGGAACGTTTTGGCATGAAAGATTGTAATCCAGTCTCTACACCAATTATAAAGGAGTCTAAGGAGTTAAGGAAGGAAAACAGGACTACCAATGCTGATGATACTGTACCTAATTTTTCTTACAGAGAAGTTGTAGGTGCTTTGATGTATCTTATGACAGGCACTCGACCAGACATTGCGTATGCAGTAGGAGTTGTATCCAGAACACTAGATAATCCAAGTGCTAATGATTATGTCAAAGTTAAAAGAATATTTCGCTATTTATAGGAGACTCAAGAAATTGGTATAACTTACAGGAAGGGAAACAAAATGTATCTTGAAGGATATAGTGATGCAGATCATGGAGGGGATGAAACAACAGGTCGTTCTACTTTTGGAGTAATTTGTTTATTTCTGGTGGAGCAATTTCTTGGTTAAGCCAGCGACAATCTTTTGTTTCCTTTTCAATTACGGAGGCTGAAATAGTCGCAGTGAGTGAAGGAGCTAAAGAATTAATGGGGCTGGGAAGACTCTTTGAAGATATTATTGACGTTGGTGTTTCTATTTTACTAGTGGATAACAAAGTTGCAGTAAAACTTGCACGAAATCCTGAATTTCATAGGAGAACGAAACATATACCGACAAGACATTTTTTTTGTACGGGAAAAGGTGCAAGAAGGATTAATTATAGCAAATAAAATTAGTTCAGTTGAGCAAAATGGAGACGTTACGACAAAACCAATTTTTAAACCGAGTTTAATGACTTTGTGAGGCAATGGAACTCAAAATTTAATTATGAAGGAAGGTGTTAAAATCAAGGATTTAGAGGCATAATATAATTTTTGTTTTATAATGAGAAGGTTTCTATTATTGTAAATAACAACATGTTTTTGTCTAATAAATTAAACTTTTCCCAAGTAAAAATCTATTCAAAAGGGGAGATCTAATTTAGATTTTAACAATAATAATAATATTATAACATCATAATATTATTACGTCATAATATTATTACGTAATAATATTATTATTAACATTATTATAATAACGTTATTACATAACAATAGTTTTATAACTACATATAAAAAATGATTAATTCCTTTTGTTTGTTTTGTCCAACAGATGGCAAATGTTTAGCGTGCACCTTCAGAGCGAAGTTCATAGAAATCTCGGTAGGAATAAACCATAACGTAGACGAACTTCTCGTAGGGATCCTAACTCAAATAAGGCTCAAGAATGTGCAGAACGAAGACAAAGACCACAGAGACAGAGACCAGCAATGGTACAAAAGTAGAGGAGTTGTGCGAGCCAGCATGAAAGCGAGACAAATGTTCACGTGGCTGTTCGGGAAAGAAGATTCCAAATTCAAGAATTGTGAGAACTTGCATATCCTATAGCGTCGTTAATTTTTTATAAGCCTGAACTATACAGTAAAATAATTTTGTACTTGTATTTAATTCTTACTTTTATGTATTTATGTATCTAAAAGAATTATGTATCTGAAATAATTATGTATCTGAAATAATTATGTATCTGAAATAATTATTTATCTGAAATAATTATTTATCTGAAATAATTATGTATCTGAAATAATTATGTATCTGAAATAATTATGAATCTGAAATAATTATGTATCTGAAACAATTATGTATCTAAAACGATTATGTATCTAAAACGATTGCGCAAAATTTCGGTTTTCTCTCCTAGTTCGTAACGTCACTAATTTTTAAAGTCACTAGGTTTTAAAGTCACTAGGTTTTAAAACCACTAGGTTCTAAAGTCACTAGTTTGTAGAATGCCAACAATTGTAAATGACTGATTGTCTTGCACAATTCAAATCTACTTCCTCTGTTCGATCGAACCAAAAAACCTGCCATTCGCCTCCACTACAATATTCAAAAAATTACATAAAAAATTACAAAAATATCATTAGGAGAAGTATCGATAAAGTACTAGATTTTGTAAACATTGAGACAGCAAAAGATACATTCTTATTAAGAAATAAAGATATTTTTCTACAGCTTGGAAAATATTCAAATCAAAATTTAATATATATCACATATATAAATTAGTAAATAAACAAATATGTGCATACAATTACATAACAAAATTATGTGTAAGTGTATCGTTTATAAAAGAAGTATTTATTGTACGTATTTACTATCATCATAACATTTTCATAGTCGTAAAACGAATTATTTTTGTATATTGTATATTACTACAGTTAAAGGTAATTAAAGAAAATTGAATAGATATTTAATCAAGAATTATAAAAATTTATGTAAGTAGACATTTATAGATACTGTAATATATACTTATTTAAGTATAAGATTTTCTTAATTTTATTATTTTTTTTAAATTAATTTTTCTTTTATTATTTTTTCTTTTATTTTTTTTTGTTCTCCATTGTTTTGTAAGTATCCCCTTCATTTATTTAATTTTTCCCTTAGATGTATCGTCATCACACGTAATATAACAGTTTTAATGTACTTAAATGTAAATAAACATGTGTAAACAGCTCTAGGGTACTAAAATAAATAATGAAATTCATTACCTAATTAATAAAATTGACCAAAGTAAATTACATATTGACAATGTGTGTATTAAACAGAATAACTCATTAATGTACCTTTCTATTATTTCTGCCTACATCTCTATTGAATACCTTCATACTGTTTCTATAACAAATGTAAAGTAATTTTATAAATTATAATTGATTATAAAACTTATTGTAAAATGCAGAGAACAATTAATTAACTAAATAGGGCCAAGCTCAGCAAGTTTATGTTGTTTCATTAATTTTGAGCATTTTTCATCACAATTAAGCATTCTTTTTCATGCGAATCTTTTATATGTACCTTTGACTTTCCTTCCGTACTTTCAGACAATAATTGTTGTATGTTGTACAGCTCAATAATAAAATGTTTGTAAGAAATGTTTTTGAAGTTGTTTAATTTACCTGTTCAGAGTCTTTTAATTATCTAGAGGAACTTTAATATTGTTCTTAAAGATTTAAAAGATACATAATTAAAAAATGCATAATTAAATAAAGCACTGTTAAAAATATTGAATTTAAACAAATTAACAATTAAAATAATTAAATTAAAAATAATTAAATCAAAAATAATTCCGCATATGAATCTGGTGTATATTTTATATCGGATAATGGGTGCTTCATATTTAATAACTGATATAATCTAAACTTTCAATAAGAAGAAGAACTTCAATATGTCAATGACATGTCAACGTCGTTTTGCGCCAAAATATTTTCAGTTTGAGCGGTTAAAAATTGTTCATTATAATTATTGTGCAATTTGATAAAAAATTGTGAAAATGGCTCACCATAAGCTGAGCGAAGGGAGTTTACGTGTAAGTAAACATTTTCCATTAATAATCAATTAGAAATAACAGGAATATTCTGAGAAATTATGTTTGAATCAAGACATAACCTCAAATTTTTTTCTTACAATCTAATGTACTTTCTAATCTTAATGTACTTTCTTTTGTTAAATTAAAGTTTCGATTTGATCGTCTTATCTCTTTTAAATTAAATTAAAATTACCTTTTCATATAATGTATTGTCTCCTTTATAATCAAGCAAATAATTAGTTTTTAAATTATTTTGTTTGTTATATTATTACCACAGATAACAGATAGTTCGCTCAATAACATTCAGAACCGGTTGCATAAGTTGACGGCAATGACAACTGAATATTGACATAAATACAAATTTTGCGGAGAGACAAATAGGGTATATTCACACACATCGGCAAGCAACCGTCCGATCAGGGCTCGACAGAGCAAATTAGTATACAAGGCATAGGCTCTGCTCGGTCGCTGACGACATGTGTGAATGCAAGCATTGAAACCCGTAAGAGAGGACTTGTCCTGACCGTGGTCTGTCGATCCGCTGCACGTGTGTGTGAATAGACCCATAGCGCTACACTAGCGCCTCTACCGCACCGGCTCCTGACTAAACCGGTCCGGACTCCTTTTTAGGCCGAAAAGCACCGCTGTATTCTCCATATACGCGAGCTATCTGTTATCTGTGTTATTACTTATCTCAAATTCATGCTGACTATTTGTAGACATCTTCCTCAAGATAGCAGTTGTAATATTGTAATAAATCCAAAATTTAAATTATCCCTACAGCTAGATAACAAACTTTCAAAATAGATAATAATCATTTACGTTAACCGTTTGAGTGCCAAAGAGCGCTTAGATTAAGTTGAGATCTTTTGTTGACGAATTTTTTTATTCAAGTGCTATATGTCAAATTTTGATATATGCTTAACCATCTCCTTCAATATCCATTTATATTTTGCTAAAAAAAATATTTTTAATAATTTTTATTATTAATTTATTGTCGTCGTGAATGTCCCAACAAGGTGAGGTATGTTAATGAATAAAGAGGTCTTTTCCTTGTTAAAATATTATATTAGGCAACCGGTTTCAACCCTCCCGGGTCATCTTCAGGCGCAGCATGTCAAAAGGATGTTGTTAAATGTTGTTACCAGGCCACTCATACATACACTCATTACATCTCGAGTTTTTCATTTGAAAATCGTAGTGGGTTGGTGATACCTCATGCCGTTTTTACATTTAACAACATCCTCTTGACGTGCTGCGTCTGAAGATGACCCGGGAGGGTTGAAAACGGTTGCCTAATATAATATTTTAACAAGGAAACGACCTCTTTATTCATGAATTAATTTACTGGGTTGAACGATAATTTCATTCAATTTTATTCTTTATTGTTTTTTTAATGCTACTAAGTTATCTAATTCTAACTCCATGATATATTTTAATTATGTATATTTTAATTTTCGACTAGATTACCTACCTGTATTATTAGTAAGTTATTAGTTTATGTGTTGTCTTCGTAAACACAAAATATTATTTTTTTGCCTCAATAGCTTAGAGATCCTCTGAACATACATCACAATATATCTTATGGCTGTAAAAGAAAACGAAATTTAGATAAAATTACAAAAATTGTGTTATTTTATAAGTTATATAAAAAGCAAGATATGATTTCTGTGGTATTTTTCGTAATAACTCTGAAAATCTGTTTGACTCTCAAACGGTTCAACAATCAAAAACAAGTGATTTCAAGAACTGTATCTATCAACTGATACAGTATTTAAACTACACATTCTATTATTTCTATATAACACATAATTTTATTTCATTATTCCTTTTTAGATCATCATGAATGGAGGCACCGTGGACTACCCTATAATGCAAGTTTTAGGGAGCAAAAAGGTCGCTTCTGCACGACCTGGAGATAAGGAGCGATATCGCCTTCTTCTCTCTGATGGTCGATATTTAATTTCGTTTGCTATGCTAAACAGCCAAATGAACCAGAAGGTTGTATCGGGAGAAATCCCGGCTTTTAGTGTCATTAAGATCAACAGACATATTACAAGTGTCATAAACAATACTGGGAATAAAGATAAGTAAGTATGAATATAAATAAATAATTGTATTGATAAATAATTGTATAAATAAATAATTGTATAAATAAATAATCTTAAACATAAATAATTGTATAAATAAATAATGACAAAATAATTTCTCAATTATGATTCTTTACTGCTTTAAGAGAAAAATTTACATACAAATGTAATCACCAATTTTGATTAACAAAACATATATATATATATATATATATATATATATATAATTGTATAACCAATATAATTTTAATTACCCAACTAATAGATAGTTTTGTTTTAAAGGAGAGTGCTGGTTATTCTTGATCTAGACATCCTTGCCAGAGGTGATGAAGTTGGATCTAAAATTGGGAACCCTGAGATGCTTTCCGATTCAGATATGGAAAATCAATCCTCAGCTGCAAATGTCGCCACAACTTCATCTAATTCAACATCATCAAACAGTATGTCAACAGTAGTCCCAAAACCAATTATTCAGAATAATCCGGCAGCTAACAATGCTTCATTTAACGACGACTTAACACATCCAATTGCTAGTTTGAGTCCTTATCATAACAAGTAAGTTTAACTTCAATTTGTTTATTTATGATTTGAACATTATATGTGAACAATTATTATTAAGTATAAATGAAATTATTATTAAACTTTGGGATTAAGAAACTAAATGTACGAAAATGTTTTGACGTTGCGGTAGATCTTTTTTTTTATATTGATCACGCCGCAAAAAAAGGAAATAAAAGTCTCAGTACACAGCAACATATGCTTACAAATTTAAAATCAAATTGATACAATTGATTTACGCATTACACATAATACATTAATTACATCTTAAAAACTAGTAATTTTAATTAAAATTATTAATTGTAACTAAATCTATTAACATTCTCACATTATTTCTACATTAAAATTAATGTAATAAATTTAAAATCTTTCTTTATTCAAATTGCTAATCACATTGTTATATGTAATGCTTAGTTGTTTTAATCTTGTAACTTGTAAAGTCAAACCAATGTCCTGTGTTGTACCTGTTTTTAACCAAGGCAGTATTATTTAATTATGAAATAATTATTTAAATAATGAAATGATTATTTAAATAATGAAATTTTTTTTTTAAATTATCTTTGAAAATACTCTATGTTTTTCCGTTTTCTTTATGTATCTTTTAGTTTGGCCAATACATAAGTACTTTAACATTCGTTACATGAAATAGAGTAGATAGCATGGGTAATATTATCTTCTGAAGTTTTGACTTTCAAATATATGGCTTTCAAATATAGGACTTTCAAGTATATAAGAATTTTAAACAATTACTGTTCCCATGTACTACATTTATATTGTATTTTGTAAATATTTCTTGCTCTTCTTGAACTTCTCAGAAAAAATTTTTTTATGTATTGTAGATTTATATATTTCTTAAGAACTTGTATATTGTCAGCATAGGTAACGTTATCGTCATTAGTTTGGTCTAACTTAATTAATCATCTTTTTATGACAGTAATTGTTTAAAATTCGTATGTACTAATGTGAAAGCTAAAACTCTGAAAGATGATATTACCTATTCCGTGCAAAGAATGCCAAAGTACTTACATTGGCCAAAATAATAAATACATAAAGAAAAGAATTGAAGAACATAAAAAGAGTTTTTATAAAGAAAATTTAAATAATACTGCTTTGGTTAAATGTAGCTACGACACAGGATATTGATTTTATTTTATAAATTACAAGATTCCAGATATAAAAACTAAATTAAAGGACAGATTAATAAAAGAAAAAGGTAATAAAGATTTACCGAAAAGTCAAAACATTTTCATTCATCTCATTTCTTAACCCCAAGATTAATTAATAATTGTTAACAATTGAAAAGGAGCACGACAATAATAAAAAAATAAACATGAAATTTTCACATGTGCTTATACTTAGCATAAAAATTATATTAAACCAAATTATACAGTAATCTACTACTATAATAGAACAAAGTTTTAAAATATTAAACTAAATCATACAATACACCCAACTTAGAAATAAGTAGCATATTAAATAAACAACCAATTCATTTATTCTAGGTGGGTCATAAAAGTTCGTGTCACCAACAAGTCCCCGATAAGAACCTGGTCGAACTCTCGCGGAGAAGGAAAACTCTTCTCGATGGACTTAATCGACGAAAGCGGAGAAATCCGCGCGACCGCCTTCAGAGACCTAGTCGACAAATTCTACGACATGATCGAAATCGACAAGGTCTACTACATCAGCAAGTGCCAGCTTAAGGTGGCCAACAAGCAGTTCAGCACTCTGAAGAACGATTACGAAATGACTTTCGTCAATGAAACTATCGTCCAAAAGTGCCAAGATGCGGGCGAGAACATCCCCCAAACGCAATTCAACTTCATTCAGATCGATAAAGTCGCCAACATGGAAGTGGGGGCTTTCGTGGACATCATCGGAGTCTGCAAAACCACATCCGATCTCCAGATGTTCCAGGCTCGGTCCACCGGAAGAGAGCTTAAAAAGCGAGAAGTGCAGCTAGTGGACCAATCGAACACCGCTATCGCTTTGACGTTATGGGGAACCGAAGCGGAGAAATTCGACGGGTCCACCCAACCGATCATTGCGCTTAAAGCCGCTAAAGTCGGGGAATTCGGCGGAGGCAAAAACTTGTCCACCGTCGGAAGTTCCATAATCAAGATTAACCCCGACTTGCCGGAATCGCACAGATTGAGGGGATGGTTCGACAACGGAGGAATGCAAATCGAGGCTACAAATATTAGCGCGAGATCGGGAGGCGGAGGCTTCCAGGCCAACTGGATGAGCTTCAGGGAAGTGCAGGATTCTGGGATGGGAAATTCCGACAAGGGCGATTATTACCAGTGCAAGGGGACTGTTATGCTGGTCCGGTCGGAAAACAGCATTTACAAGGCTTGCCCTACCGATCAGTGTAATAAGAAGATTGTCGATATGCAGAACGGAATGTACCGATGCGAGAAGTGCAATCGGGAATATCCTAACTTTAAATATAGGCTTTTACTTAGTGTAAGTATACTTTATTATTAATATTATTATTAGTAGTGTTATTATTATTATTAGTATTATTATTATTATTATTAGTACTATTATTATTATTATTAGTACTATTATTATTATCATTAGCACATATAACATATGGATATTCAAATACTATTAAGGCACCGGTTGCATACGTTGAGGCTGAAATTGATTTTATGGGGTTGATTCCTCCCTCTAACCAATAATAAAGTAGCTGCGATTGTGCCTCCTCGGAATCGTGATAAAAAAGTGTATTTAGTTACATTAGTCACAAGTTAGTTGTTTATTTTTTCGGTCTCTTATATACATATCACTATTTTCTTGGATGTCAGAATTTGTTTCAATTAGAGTCAACTATATAAATATTTAGAAGATATTTTCTTTTCACATGAAATCATTGAAATTCATTAACTTTTTTAAATTTCAATAATCAAAAGATTTTGAAAAAATGTAGGCCATAATTTGGGACAGAGGGAGTAATTTTTTTTTTTTATTAGAGCCATTTGTTATTGTTTAATATCCGGGCTAACAGATGTAAATATGTATAGACAAGAAATGTGTTCCCAAACTATCCAGAAGTTACTCGATAATTTCTAAAATAAATTTTATTGTATTAACAATAATAAGGCTTAACGAACAAAAATTGTTGACAAAAAAACCTATAAATAAATTTATTTTTTTTTATTACTTTACATAATTTATGCATGCAATAATATAATATTATCGGCAGATCGCCATTCTTTTCGTAAAGGTTTTGATTAAATTTTGGCTCAATAATGACTGGATTTCTTTAATTACCAAACAATTATTGTAATTGAGGTTATTGGTGTTACTTTCATACTATTTATCTTACAAATAGTTTTAATGAAAAAATTAGGTGTGTTAAATCGCACTAAAGAATGCTCTATGATTTAATTGGCAATTCACGGTAATCTTTATGGTCTTCAGGTTTAAGGTCATGGGTTAACAGGATTTTGTAGATATGGAGAGACATATAGCGTATCCCAATACATACTGCTCAACAACAGAATTTAGAGATTTTTTACTTCGCATGTGTGATCTACAGGTCAGGGAAATTTAATAACGTAAAGATTCACAACCAAAGAACGTGTTAAAATTGCACAAACATTTTACGGAAATAAAGTTAAGTCAAAAGCTTCGAATATCTTTTCGGTAGGATCATGTGCGGGGTAAGAACGGAATTCTCAACATTATTACAAAATGTCGAAAATTTGGCTCAGTCAATGATGTGAAATCATCAGTACGTCATCGTAGTGCTCCTTCCAATGAAAATAATTCAAGGATGCTCTCTGCAACGAATTTTAACCAAAAATACTACAGATTTGTATTAAAATGGGACTCTTATATTCGGACAGAGGGAGTATAATATTATATTTAGGCGACCAGTTTCAACCCTCCCGGGTCATCTTCAGGCGCAGCACGTCAAGAGGATATTGTTAGGGTTAAATTAGGCATGAGTTATCACTATCCCACTCTTAATTTTCAAATTAAAAATTCATGATGTAATGAGTGTGTGTGTATCAGAGTGGTTTTGTAACAACAATTACAGCCTGAAGATGACCCGGGAGGGTTGAAACCGGTCGCCTAAATATAATATTATAACAAGGAAACAACCTCTTTATTCATTGATGAAATAATTTGTTATGTACACCATGATTTGAGACAGAGTTAGTATTAAACTTTTGAAGAGTATCAAGACCGTCAGAACGAATAATGCGGTAAAACATGAAAAGTGGGCAAAAGACGATATATGCGGAAAAACGAAACCCACGGGAACGAGTAATCGAGGTAGTTTATTTGAATAATTGTTTATACGAATTAAATAAACACTTCACCGACAGCACTATGATATTGTTGAATTAACATTTATTCTCAAAAATATCAATTAATTAATAAATACCATTTCAAGTAAAATGTTACCGGGATCTTCATGTAATTATCATTCCATGGTTTTTATATTGTACAGCACGAACAAAAAGGCACTTACAATTCGAATCTATAAAACAATATTTTATAGATTCGAATTGTAAGTGCCCTCCGGGGAGTGAGAGATGAACGACGTTGTTATTTTTCATAAATATTTAGACATCTATGAAATAATATAAAATTCTTTTGTTTGTGTAAAGTGTTATTTGGCTAATTCCTAAATAAAACAAATTCCTGAAATCACTGTTTTCTTGACAAATATCTAGGAAGCTATCCTTTAATTTGAAAAAAAAAATTATACAAAAGTTTTTTTTGATTTTCAAATTATATGAATAAACAATAAAAATATATGATTGCATTTAAAAAGTTTCGAATAACCTTGAATTATAACTGAATTATTATTACTAGTATTACTATTATTCCATTTCAATTTTTAAATATAATTTGAAAATTATTTTCAGATGAATCTAGGCGATTGGAGTGGCAACCAATGGGCGAATTGCTTCGCAGACGAAGCTGAAAAGATCCTCGGCTTGACATCCCAAGAGGTTGGAGATGCAATGGACCAAGATCCCGATGCTTTGGTGAATATTATGAATAAAGCACACTTCAAGCAATTTATATTCAGATGCCGAGCGAAGATGGAGACTTATAACGATGAGGCTCGACTTAAGACCGTTATCGTTAAAGCTGATAAAATTAATTACAAGGATTACAATGCGCATTTGATTTCGAGGATTCAGCAGTTGTCTGGAATTAATTCTTAAGTTTGTTTATTAATATTTTTATTATAAAGTACCGCAGTAAAGGAATCACTATTGCATTATATATATATATTGTTTTTTTAATTAGTTTTAACGTACTTCAGTGTAAATAAACATCTGTTAACTACTATAATGTACTAAAATAACTAATTAAAGTCATATTTATTTTCAAAAGGAATAAACTTAGGATAACAAGTAGGGGTAAAGTCAAGCACATTTATGTTATTTAATTCCTTATTTTCTATTCAAGTATTTTTTATTTTTCACGAGAAGCTTTTTTTATATCTCTGCCTTTCATATAATCAACGATATATCGTTGCATACAATAATGCATATTATTGTTTTATTACATACCAATAATTATTTGTATGTTAGTATCAACAATATAATTAAAGGTTTGCAAAAAGTATCATAGTTTCATTTACCTCCATAAAGAAAAATTTAATGAAAACCAATTATTTTTGAATCAGTTATGTATAATATTTTTGCATCATTTATGTATAATCATTGAATATAGAGTATATACTCTATATTCAATGGTATAATATTTTATACTTGATAATGGGTGTTTTATGTTTAATAACTTTTTGAAGTCTGGCCTGGAATAAGAAGAAGTTCTATGACGCTTCGTGTAAATGTCTTGCTTCTGAATGTCGTTGTCAAATTTGAATTATAATTGTTGTTAAATTTATTAAGAAGGAAAAAATTGATGAAAATGCCTAACCTTCTGACTGAAGGATGTTTACAAGTAAGTAAATATTTTCCATAGCTCCTCTTTGGCTCGAAGCGAGTCGGACGTGTGTGTGTCGTGTTCTCTTCTGTTTCGGTCTGCGTCTTTAGGTTTTTGTCTCTCGTGGGGCTGTTATCTGTTTCTTCACATTTTCCGGTCTCCCCCCTGTTATTTCGCAGTCCGCGGACCTCATTTTTGTTTAATTCATTAATATTTGTTTAAATCCCCCTCGTGGCCCAGTATGCAAAAAAACGTAAATGTTCATATCGAATGCGTAACCTTGAGATGAGATTACGTTGCGAGAGACGCGGACAGACATATTAATACAATAGCAACTGTTAGGGGGATATGACCGGCTCGTTTGCATAATTAATATGCAACTGAAAATACGTTTCTTTTACGTACAGTA
>JAWQRP010003232.1:0-13732 GCA_033557875.1 Quadriops clusia | reverse complement strand
TACATGGTAATATGTACACGTGTACATGGTCAGGTGTATATGTGCACATGGCAATAAGTATATGTGTACATGGTAATAAATATATGTGTACATGGGTGCCCGTGATTTTTCACGGGCATTAACTAGTTGCAACAATAAATACATAGGCAACGGTTTACTGGTTTTCCGCTTAACATTTAGCACAATCGGCATTGATTGGTCCGTTTATCCAAATGTATACTCATCAGGTCGCACAAACATCAATTCGGATAAACGGAATTCTACTCTATAGTTTAGTCGTTAAGCAGAAGGATAATTTCAAAACAGTCTTAACGGACAGTATAAACGCCCCGTCTCTGTACTTCATACGTAACGTCATACTTCCCCGTTTTAGAGCGTGCACTTTACATATATAAAGGGAAAGATACCGCTCATCAAAGATCACCATTCCGTCAAGGATTCACTGGACCATATTAAGAGAAGTCCGAAGTTTCCTTTGCCGGCGAGTTGGTAGCGCCGTGGGCCAGTCAGTCCACTCTAAGAGGCATTAGGTGTAGTTTGTACAGTATAAATTTCTCATTACAGTAGCACAGGAGCTTTAAACATTACAGCGCTTGACCCCTCCTGCGAGTGTGTAGTGTAGTGGAGTGATGAGAGGTAATACAGTAATTCTAGTGTGTGTTTATTTGTCTGTTTTAGGGGGGCAGGAAGGGTCCACGAAGAGCCAGACCTGGCTCCTGCTGGATGGATGCCCATCGGTCGGAACAGTTCCTCTTCTACTCTATATCCCCACGTTTTGCACCCTGGGGGAATACCCGCGTCCAGCGGTCGGGTCCGCCGTAATTTCACGCTGCCATGCACCTCAAATGCTCCAAAGTCCGCCGTCTCCCGCCCCCGCGCCCCCGACGGGGGCAGAGCCGCATCGTCCTCGTAATAAGGTTACCGCAACCCCCCGGCCGCTTGCCCTCGTGCACCAACATCTCCTGAGCGGCACAAAGAGCGCCAGCTCAAAGGGTCAGATTAGTGATTTATATGAATGAAATATGAGTTCAATTATCTGACGCTTTTACAACTTCAAGCTTGTTATGTGTCTGGGCAGCTTCCCCAACTCCCCCAACACTCCACGTCCCTTTGTTGGTTGGCACTACTGTTATTGTTATTACCTGCGCAACCTCTGTGTTTCTAAAGACTTCCACTAGCATTAGCACTAGGGAGTAAAACGGGCCAAGTTTAAATGTGTAAACCGTTCTTGGGCGACATGCCTTTATTGCCCAAAAAAGAAAAATATACTTTATACAGAAGATAGTTTTAATTAGGTGGAGCAGGGTAAGGTCGTAATCGGTGAAAGATCGTAAACTATCTGGATTTATTCTAATAGATGTTATTTCCAATAGTTAATAGGTAGGTATACGAATTTATGTAAAGTTCATTTGAAATTACCTTTATAAATGGTCTAACTTTTCAACGAACCAACGTCTCATTATGCGGTAAAAAATTGTACCTGGGCAATTGCAATTCAAGAATTAAAATGACTTGTCATTTTATAGATTTTTCCGAAAAAATTAAAAAATAACATAAAATTAAATGGAATAAAAGCGAAAATAACTCCACTTACCCCAGTCCACCTTATCACATAAGCAAAGCGGTGCAGCGAACGGAAATTACCCGCAAAAGTAGCAAATTGTAATGTGTGCACGCATGTACAGAAACATCTCGCTAGTTTGTATGTTTATTATTCGCGGTGTGAAAGCACATATTTCATTCTGGACGTTCATCAGAGAGAATAATCGCTCTCGAGCGGCTGGATCGCGTTATCAGGCCCAACTTGCTCCTCTCGCGCCAATTTAACCCATCACATGTACAAACTCCCCGATTTCACGCTAAATGGCTTGCTTTTCCTGAAAAATAACATTTTGCTCCTCAGCTCCTTGTCTGACGCGCCAATCTCCGAATTCGACTTAAGGGTGCGTTTCGAGTATGTTCGGTTGCCTAACTTGCTCTCAGAATAACACACTGACTTTATGGACTTGTTAAAACATAATTATTCAAATTAGATCGATTATCCAATTAGTGAAATATGTGAAATTTGATAAATACAGGGAGAAGCATGTAAATTATTATTTAATTAAACATTTTCATTTTCATATAACAGCGACAAAATATTTCAATTCAATATTGCACACTACGAATCAGGTATGATTATTCTGATTGCGGGTAATTAGAGGTACTGAATATTATATCTTAGAATAACTACTTTAAAAAATAGCTTTAAAATTAGATTAAAATTTTAAAATGCAACCTATTATAAAATTAAAAAAAATAAATAAAATAGCTTTTATGTTATCTAATTTAAAAGACACTATTAGGATATTTTTATGATAATAAATGAACGTGATAACGTTCCTTAAAGTTTCACCCAAAAGCAAACATAAAACATCCAACCAGACTAAATAAACAAAAGAAACCTATCGAAAACTCAATGCCCCAATAAATCAGGTGCCACTTTTAAATTCAGCATTAGTCCTCCTCAGCCAAGCTAAACAAAGGGCGCGGCACGGGGGAGAAGAGATTGCAACATTGTGGATTAGCGGAGGCAGTATCGGTGACGGCGGTGTTTAACCATGGAACGATAAGTTGCTCGCAACCCCTCCCCCGGGGCCGCCGCCCTCGGTATCTTGCCCCCTGGATTTACGACCATCGGTCGGTCGTAAAGCACCTTTGATGCCCGTGAAAGCACTGACCCTTGCAATTGTTTACTTCCACTTATCTGTGTAGCACCGACATCCTGAACGGCTCCTGCTGAGGATGTATGGCGCTGTGTGCACGTATGGTAGTTTTCCCAGGGAGAAAGCCACCCCTTTTGCCCCCTTTGGCCCCTTTGTCCGCTCTTTAGCCCTTTGCCCCTTATTTAGTCCCTTGGATCCTTCGTTTGTCCCTTTATCCCTTCTTTATCCCCTCTATTTCTCGTTGGCCCCTTTGTTTCTCCTTGGTTCGTTGTTCCTCTCTAGTTCATTATACTTATTTGGCTTCTTGTTCCTTTAAGGACCCTTGTTCCTCTTTGGACCCTTGTTCCTCTTTGGACCCTTGTTTCTCTTTGGACCCTTGTTCCTCTTTGGGCCCTTGTTTCTCTGTGACCCCTTGTTCCTCTTTGGCCCCTTGTTCCCCTTTGGCCCCTTGTTCCACTGTATCCCCTTGTTCCACTGTATCCCCTTGTTCCACTTTATCCCCTTGTTCCACTTTATCCCCTTGTTCCACTTTATTCTCTTATTCCACTTTATTCCCTTGTTCCACTTTATCACCTTGTTCCACTTTATCCCCTTGTTCCTCTTTACCATCTTTACCCGCATCGTTCCATTGATTCCCTATACTGATTTATCTAGTCGTCACTCCCTTAAGTTTTCATTATATTAGGCCGTTCGGTCCCCTTATCTGTCTTTATTTTCTCGTTAAGAGCAATGTTTTTTCCTTTCCGTTGATTTATCTATTAATTTAGCTGTTGCGTCTTCTTGTTTTCTTCGATCTCTTTCTTGCAACGGTGATTTAGTTCTTTATGCTCTTCGAGTGTTTTACTTCTTTCTACTTTCTACTATTATCCCTTCGATGTTTTGATTCTTTCAATGTTTCCATCAATCTTTCGATCCTTTTAACTTCCTCGCCCTCTTGACTTCGTCAATCTCTTGAAGAGATCATCACTTTGATGACTGTCTAATATTATACGTACTATCATCCATATACTGTAATAGACAAAGTGATAAGTTTTCTAGTGATATTCAAATTTCGTAAGCACTTCCTTCTTTACTAATGTAAAGTTTGCTTTTAACTCATAGACTGCCATACGACACGCCGGCCGTCGTACATATTTCTGACGGAATGCGCCATACGACGGCCGGTCGTCGTAATTAACCCATAGTTACAGTTGTTTACAATTAAGACTCGGAACACACATAACGCCATACGTCGCATAGTGCGTCGCGGTGGAAAATGTTATTTTCTAAATACATGCAGGCCGTGATTGGTGTATATTGTTTAGAACATGATTGTTATAATCGATTGAAATTGAAAAAGTATTCGACAACCTGCTTTTTGTTTGTGAATTGATTTTAAAGTCGCTGTGTTGGGTCCCACAGCGTAAAATGTGTGCCCCTGTCCGTACCCCGTGCGTATTGGTTCGCATGTTGCCAGTGTGCGTGGTTTCTGTAAATTTAGGAATAAGTAAAAATAAGCACTACCTATGACAAATCAGTGGCTAGTTGAAATTCTCTCCTAGTGCAAAAAAAATTGAAAAAGTACTGCATCAAAGAGGCGATATAGAGAGGAAAAAAACATTACACATAAGTGACAAAATTAAAATTTATGAATGAAAATACACATTTGAACACAAAAATGAAAGTATTTTATGAATGTAAGAATTACTTACTAAATAAATTACATTAGTGATGTTTTTTTATAAAACAATTTGGACACATTGTCGGTTTATCTGGGCATTGTAAACAGTATGTAGTAACTCGAGGAGTTATACATACTAGCTTTATCAGCTTCAAGGCTTCCAAACTTTTGCCGATTTTTGGTATAGCAGCTTATACATACATCGTTTTTTTATTTTCCTATTCCGTTTGTCCACGTCATTCCATTCTTTAAATTCATGTTTTACCAAATTGCTTGGCATACGATTTTCATTCATTGTACTAACATCCAGCAAACTCCACTAAATTCTCTTTGGATGTGGTAATGGATATTGTC
Organism: Quadriops clusia; assembly: GCA_033557875.1. Taxonomy (NCBI): domain Eukaryota; kingdom Metazoa; phylum Arthropoda; class Insecta; order Coleoptera; family Hydrophilidae; genus Quadriops; species Quadriops clusia. Next base: position 9,013 of record JAWQRP010003232.1, on the reverse strand, counting down.
TTTTTTTGATACGATTTTGTAAATTATATAAGCATTTACTACAGATGTACCGAAAATTAATTCCATTGCAACTTTGTGATACCATTTCATAGATTTTTTTGCCGAAGAGTAACTAGAGTACTGGTCAGACAAGTCAATGCCTGTTTTTCCTGCATTATAATCTTGCGCTAATTTCGGTTTTAAAATTTCTTCTTGGTTTCTATTTCTTTTACCAGTAGGGGTTATTTCTATGGAATGTTGTGTGGACAACATAAGTACACCCCTTTTGCCTTTCCACTTCACAATAACTATTCCCTTTTCATTTTGCATTCCAACAATTTCATTTTTAGTAAGCTTTTTGTTTAGTACCTCCTTTGGAATGCCTTTTCTGTTTTTCCTCAAAGTTCCCGTAAAGTGGGTATTTCTCTGAAGTAAACATTCTGCCAGTTCTACCGACGTATAATGATAATTGTCTGTAATAAATAAACGTCCATCGTCAAAATATTTTTCTCCAAGCTTAAGTACAACATCTGTAGAAAGAGAAACGTTTTCCCGGATTGTTTCATTTTTATCTTGATAAATTTTAATACCGTAGGTATATCCAATACTATCGCACATTTAATTTTACTTCATATTTATGTCGTTTACCTGGAAGATATTGACGAAATCATAAACGTCCTCTGAATGGGACCATTGCATATACATTGTCTATACATTGTCTATACAGTGTCTATACATCTATACATCTATACATCTATACATAGAAGTCTGCCAGGTACATTATAATGTTTATATAAGTCTTCCAGTTTGTTCTTTAGCAAACTTATTTTATTTAACCGGTTACCTTGAGCTTCTTCATTATTTGAAAAATGCCACATGGTCAACAAAATTTCAAATCTGTTACGCGACATTGTTTGTCGGGTAATACAATTTGTGAATATAGATTTCAAATTCCAACAATCACTGATTTTTGGGTATTTCACTAGTTCCATCCATAAAAGGAGTCCAAGGAATTTTCGCAACTCCTCTGGACTAGTTATTTTCCATTTATTCAAGCGACTATTTCTGCTAATAGGTTTTACTGCCAATACTTGTGAAGCATAAAGGTTTGTCTGTTCTGCCATAAGTCGAAAAATTTCTTCATTAATGAAAAGTTCGTAAAATTTTACTGGATGATCATTTGCAGTCAAATTTACCTTTTTTAACCCCTCAGTGAACAATTCAGGGAACATATGCTGCGGAATAGATGAGTGATCGTCTATAAATGAAATTAAATAATGTGAGGAAGTGGTCGAATTCGTTTCGATTAATTCATCTTCAATATCCGATAACTCTTCACATACTAATTCACTTGCTTCCAAAAAACTCTCATTTTCCGAAAAATTTCTATCCGGTTCCGTATAATCACTTGAACTATCACTATCACTATAAATAAGTCTTTTACTAAAGTTAGCCATTTGAGAATATTTTCGACAAACAAAAAAATAAAATAAACACAATCTACTAATAAACGCAACTGAGTCTTGTGATTTAGCAACTATAAGAAGATTACAAATCTCAAAGTTTTACTGCTGAGACTAGGATATTTGCTAACTTTTTTTCGAACAAATAGCTACGATAAAAAGAAGCTTCCAGAACTTTAACGTTTCAAAACTGCTTGTGACTGCAACTGTTTTTATTCTCTTTAGGTGACTAGTGTTGAACCATAGGCGACTAAGACCGAAATTACCTCTGTAAGTAAAGTAATGGGAAAACAAGAAAACTCAGGACATCAAACATAATTCAAGATTGTATTGCAAGAAAGGACGATATGGTCTGATCAGAACCATCGCAGTATGAAAATTCATGAAATGGTATTACAAAGTGGAATTGAAATTAATTTTATGTACAATTGTTATAAATGCATACGGAATTCGAAAAATTATACGTTATTACGGAAGTTTTGTAAGTGAGTTTATTCGATGTAGATAATACAAATAATTAAAATCGTGTGACTAGACAGCCAAGAAAGTATGTACTGAAGAAAAATGGAGATGTCTAAAAATCGTCAACAATTTAGAAGTCGTGAAGCAGAAATAGCTAGTATACCTTTAGTTACCATTCGTCAGAAAACACAGAATAGTAACATAAATCTGTTCCAATGATTTCAAAGAAATCAAAGGTACCTTACTTACTAACTTTTCCCCCATCTATTTGAAACAACTCTTCGAAGTGGCGTAAAATTTCGCACCGCCAATCCCCAGATCATCAAAAAAATTTTGTCGCAAACACTCGCGAGTTCTTCTACTTTCTCATTTTTGTTTTTATTGTCAAAACTGAAAACCGTACAAGAACCGTTCCACATACAGCAACGATCCTAAAGTTGCTGTCGCTGACAAAGAGAAAGTTGCCATTACAAACTGTAATCATTATAGTTTCTATAGAAACACTACCTCTATGTACAGGGTGTTTAAATAAAATATGTTTATAAAAAATTCAAAATTCATAGCGCCTCTTTGAAGTAGCACACATTACTAATGTCTATGTCAGTGTTTATACATTTTTTAGTTGGCGCGATAGGAAAGGATATTGGGTTGCATAAGCATCATTCTAGAATTCCTTGGTTGTAACCAGTTCGTCAGTATTACACTAGATGGCGTAATTCTTACGGATAGTATGTGTACACTACATCAAAGAAGCGGTATGAAATTTGAATTTTGTATAAACATGTTTTATTTAAACACCCTGTATTGTTACTAGAGACAATGTCTAATACAGATCAACATAACAAATCGTGAAACCCGGTCTATGAGTGTGTACTAACCTTTACAGACAGAGGGCTATGTATTGCTTTCAGATTGTAATTTGAGTTTTGAAACTACTATTGTATGACCTGTTAGTAATTACAAGAACCTATCTTTGGTAATACTTTTCTTTTTCAAGTTACATGACTGCCGCTATAGTCATTTATCTACCTGAAGGAAGAAAGGATTTTTTGAAATTTGCCCGCTAAGGGGTTCAAATGCGATTTTACTGATAAATCTGACAATTCAAGATTTAGAGGCCTCCATTGCGCAGGCCTGCTCTAGAGTGACGTTTCGTCTGTCAACCGATCATAACATAAAATTATAAGTTGACAAAACATTGGTTTTTGATGGGAATAAACAAATAGAAGTCAATAATGGAAGTGTTAGGGCACATTAGGTCTGTCCACTTTAACTATAAGTCGATGCTGATCGTTTTCGCATTTTACAATTTGACTTTGACTTTAATACTTTTGTGTTATTTATTAAAATTACATTTTGCTTTATGTTCATTATTGGTCCCACTCTAAGTTTTGATTAATAATTACTTCAATTATTGTATTTTAAGATTATTTTTGTCAGAAAGAGCAGAAAAGTGTGATAACATTTTTTAAATTTATTTAGTTGGCAAATATGCGGGATTAAGCCGAATGAATTGTTTTTTTTTCAAATATTTAGGTGGCGGTGGGCGGACCAATACATGTACCGCATAAGGGTAAGGATAAGGATTGGTTTAGCGAGCGCTGGCCATGCAACAGCACTAGTTTCTATATAGCTTATCTCGTATGACGTCCAATTTCAAAACACAAGGACATAAGCAATTCAATTTTTGATCGTTTTGAAATTTTGCACGTTTTAATGATAGTTTTTGCTTGTAAAAAGCGTAAACACCGCAATGATATCGTTAATGCCCTTAATGTGAGGGCAGTTTTTATAAGACCTAGCAAATTCGTAAATTTCAGCATCATTATTGAACAAAATTCAATTGGTAAAAAAAGTTAGTTTATGCAAAACTAAACTCAATGACATTATAAATTATTTTATAGGGTTTCTTATGCCGTAGACTAAATGCATTATTACCCTTTGCTATCGGAAGTTATGACAGTTAAAAATCAAGAGTGCGATTTTTTCTTTAATTGTCAATAACGTCGTTAGAAATAGTTGCAGAAAAATGAATTGAATTAAATTTTTGAGAAATCTGTTTCTTCGATAACCTCGGTCTGTAAGTAGGCTCTTGTAGATAAACTCACACGGACAACCCTTGATGAAGATATTGGAGTCGTAGATGACTGTTTAGACAGTCCTCGCATACAAAGAAACCCACGGCCCTATCTCCCATTTATCTCTCGCCGCCTTCTTTCTCCTCATCCTGCAATCCCAGGATCTACAGCTCCTCACCCCTCTAGCTACGCCACCGCCACCCCTGCTGACCACCGGCCGAGGGTAATGTGTTGCAGCAATTTAACTAAACGACCGTTGTAGATAGAGGGAGAAATTATTGTGAGAGGCCACCGAGACCGAACGGTGCGGCTCCGTGTGGCTGCAAAATTTAGAGCGAAAGACGCCAAAGAGGCTTTGATGATAATAGCGGAGACGCACTACAATGGAACATTTTGTTGCCGAGCGGCAAACTTTGTTGTAGATCTCGAGCTGGCTGGTTGATTCGTTTCTTTGTGTTAATTCGTTTGTATAATGAACCTAATATTACATGATTGTCTGCAACAATATGATGAGATAAAAAGACAGACAGCTCATCTCACAGATTTCCCTCGTAATTTTCTAATAATTATTTAAAGAAAAAAAATGCAAAGGAGGTGATAATGTTGTTGTTTGAATATACATGAGTGTGAGTGTATTTATACATCGTAATTCTAGCTCACATTTTAACCCTTAATATCTATCGTAGATATCATAAAAAAAGACAAAAAAGTTGCTATTATATAATTAACTTTCGGGGTCATACCTCCCTTTGGGTTGAAAATCGGACATGGTCCATAGGAACTTGTTTGCTTATTTTGGTGATATCTATAATAATTAGTCCATTTATATAAATTATTACGTGTTAAAAATAGACGCTACAATTAGAATCACCCTGCATATACATTTGGGGGAGTTGTTGTGAAAAAAAAAGAAAACCTTTCGATCGCAAACTCAAAAAGTTCCCAGCCGGCGAAATTTGGGCACCTACACATTAAGTGCATTATCGACAGGAAATTTCGCCAAAGTCATTAACGCTGCCCGTCCACTAATAAACAAATACCTTCGAGCCTAAGTGAATTTAAGTTGTAATTTGCTTTGGGCCCGATATACAACGCGCGGGCCCATTAACCCAGCTTTCGGGCCATATTAAAAGGAGCGACGTCCAGGTCATCTTTAATCTATCCAAGCATCGTCTGCACCGTCCCCGGCCGCCCCCATTGGACGTATTATGTGTCGGGTGAGTCGAGAATGCTCGCCGGAAACGGACGCCCCATGCAGCACACATCCACAGTCTCCCCGATATTGATTGGGGGCCAGTCTATTAGCCCGGAGTTAGATCACAATGTAGTTGGAAAGTTACCCTTTTGCGAGGGGTGGACGGCGCTCCGTATCGGTTCACCGCCCCACCGATACCTCTGTGTATATAAGCGATCCGGCGATTCCGGCCATCCAGCTGTGTAGCCAGCCTGAATAGTATGCCAAAGATTTAGTTATGCATGATATCGAGGCGATGGTGTTTGGCGAATTCAGGATCCGACTCTCAACTTGGAAGCCAAACGTGCATAAATTATCGGGGAGATTGGAAATGCTGGTGTGTGGAGGTGTATGGCTGGCTGGGGATTGTGTTTCGTTTACCTATGTACATACAATGGAGTTTTCATCTAATAAGTTGTTTTATGTGTGACTCAATTTCAACTACGTACTTTCGATTTCGAGTCGTTACGTCAATCTTGAAGACAAATTGAACTTTTTAAAGTTTCCTGTTTTGCTAAGTATAGTTTTAAATCATGAGCCAAAGAGCTTCAAAAAATATAAAAGACCTAACTTCAACAAGAGCTTCAAAATAGAGAAGATTATTCGTTCTGCAGAAGAACTGTTATTGTTGAGGAAAAAGATAGTATGAAGACGTCCAATCTTGTAACAAAGCAAAGAAATACTGCCACGCTAAAAAATAATCGATATTGTTTTGAAAGGATTTTGTAAATACTTGGAGGAGACATTGTGGCAAAGCGAAAGGGAAACTTTATCGCTCATAACGAAATGGGAATCCGATAGCTCTCAACAGACATCAGACAATAAATTCAAAGGTTTCTGGTCAATACTGATGAGAGTGACTCGAATATATGGTATTTCAAAACTGTCTAGTTAGTGCTTTTATAACTTATAAGTAACTGTAAATAGTGTTATTGGTTATAGGTAAAAGTTGTTAGGCAGAATCTTTTACCTTCTTCTCTAAAACGAGACGATCGACCTAGATCTATTATAGTTAAATTTAATTCGTGCTTGGTCCGAAAGGTATTATGGGATAATAAGAGCCAGTTAAAAAATACACGTTTTTTCTTGGCGGAATCGCTCACGAAAATGCGAGCTGATTTATATAAGGCCGCTAAAAATACATTCTCTGCCAAACGGTGTTGGACTTCAGACGGTAAAATCTTTGTAACCCTTCCTGATGGACGGAAGATTGCCATTACCGATCAGTATGATTTGGACTCCGCAACGAAGCTGTTGGATCTACGGGATGGTGGGTGTCCTGGGGTGGCCGGTACGCAGGAGGATCCCTTTTCGGACTCGTCTTCCAGAGCCTCAACGGGCCGGACGAAGAACAGAAAGAGGAGTGTCAGGAGTGGAGCGAATAAGCAGTAGTCATTTTTTTTTCAATTATTATTATTATTATTATTATTTCTGGGGTTATCTGACCCATAGGATACTTCATGTATAATTTGGTAGTCTGTTCATGTAGCGATGCTTCAAAGTAATATTTTTATGCATATGGAATGTTTACTAAAGTTTTTTATTACTTTCACCACCTGTTATTTATTTGTAGGCATCAATATGTACAGACTGATTAACCTCCAATGTTATGACTGTTCATGTTTAAGTATTTATATTAATTTATGAACCTTGCTTTAGAGGGTTTACGTATCATGTAGCTGTTTGACCCTAACCTTTGTGGATCCTAAAATTGGCATGTCATATTGTTTTTTATTGTTTTTTTCAATTACAAGTTATATAAGGCGTTCCGCGGCAGGGGGGCCTGTATCCGTTTGCGAGGTGGATGGACATGTACCCTTTTGCTATACATATCCTTGGTAACGGGATCTGTCTTCATTTGTTTTGCGGGTGGATATGGGTCCCTTTGCCGCGGAACGCCTCATATATTCATCCATGTAATCTTTCAATTTTGCCTTAGATCTGTGGGGGCTGGAGTTGTTCGCGTGTTTTTTTTTCGACTGACTATTTTGTTTTCCGGTATATAAGCTTCCCACTGTACAACTTTTAAATATTTTTTGAACTACTGTGCTGCTGTGCATTTCTTTGTCGCCGCCATTGATTTTAGCTACCTTCCTAAATTATTGTGTGTTTATTTTGTATAAACCTACATTAAAATAAGGTTGCGTCTATGTCCATTAATAATAAATACTCTTTCGCTCACTTGAACTGTAGATCGCTTTTTCCCAGTTTTCATGATGTATGTACAATTTTACTGAGCAACCGGTTCGATGTCTTAGCGCTTAGGGAGACTTGGTTGGACGGGTATATTACTGATGCCATGATCCATATTCCTAATTATAATGTCTTTCGGAGGGATAGGGGTGCGAGAGGGGGTGGTGTTTGCCTTTATGTGCGTTCTGGCCTTGTTTGCACTGTGTTGTCCTGTGATCATACAATTGAGCAATTATGGCTGAAATTTGTGATTAGTAAGAAGACATTTGTCGTTTGTGTGGTTTACAGACCTCCGTCTCTTCAATCTGGTATATTTACTGAGGCGCTTGAGACCCAGCTATCTTCATTTCTTCCAACTTGTGATGTATTGTTTTGCTTGGGTGATTTCAACATTGATTTCCTTATACTTAGCGATGTGGTTGTTCGGCGTATCAGTGATATGTTTGAGGTTTTTGGCGTGACGCAGATGGTTGAGAGACCAACTCGTGTTACGCCATCTTCGTCTACACTGATTGATGTTATACTCACCAATGATGTGGGTTTGATTGATGGGGTTGATTCTTTGAACGCTGATCACATTTCTGACCATGATCTTATTTTCTGTACACTTGCTGTCTGTGGACGTGTCACTAATAATTGCTTTAGGTTCTATAGAGACTTTTTACATTTTAATCACAATCAATTTCTATCGGACTTCCTTGTGTTTCCGTTCTACATAATTTTTACCTTCAATAACATCGATGACAAAGTAAATTATTTGAATCATGGTCTTTTAACGTTGTTCGACAGGCATGCACCCTTACGTCGGATTAATTGCTCTCGAAGCTACACACCTTGGTTGACGAGTAACACCAGATAACTTATGTCTTTACGGGATCGCGCTAGGGCGAAGTGGAAGAGTTCTGGTAGCTTTAATGACTATTTGGAATATAAAGATTTGAGAAATTTTGCAGTTAAGGTTGTACGTAGCGAGAAGTGGGCTTACTTGAACTCGAGAGTGTGTAGGGTTGGTGACAGGCCTTCGGATGTATGGAAGCGTATTCAGGCCCTTAGAGTTCATAAGAAAAAATTGATTATTCCGGAAAATCTTGGCACCCCCAATGCTATTAACAATTACTTTGTTCATGCTTCGCTGCTGCTTTTACCTTCTGCTTCCCTTATTCATTATTACTCTAATAATATACACCCTAATGCAGGTACTTTCTCCTTTCGTTTGGTGAGTGAGGAGACGATCACTAATTTGTTCCTTAAGCTTAAGAAGTGTTCGTCGGGTCCGGACGGTCTCACATCTGATATGTTATTCTATTGCTTTCCTCATATAATATGTTATCTTACTCATACTGTAAACTTTTGCTTGGAGAATAATACATTTCCCATATCTTGGAAGCAGGCACATGTAACTCCTATTCCCAAGGTTTCAATGCCTCGTTCTCTCTCTGACCTCCGGCCCATTTCGTTGTTGCCCGTGCTGTCGAAGGTTTTGGAGACTTTTATGGAGGTGCAGCTCCGCGAATATTTGTCTGCTTCTAATATTTTACCGGTATGTCAGTCTGGCTTTCGTTCGGACCACAGCTGCGAGACAGCTCTTCTTGACGTATGTGATG
>JAWQRP010003231.1:0-13734 GCA_033557875.1 Quadriops clusia | reverse complement strand
CTGTTATCAGCAAGATCTCATAAACTGAGCGTACTAATCAACCCTTCGATATCAGCCGACAAGCGGTGGAACATAGGAAAGGTCGATAAATCGCACAGCTTAGTAAATCCCGCGGAACCCCGTGAGGGAGAAGCTACCCAGACTCCTTTGAACTGTTATATCAGCGCCTTCGGAATGAGCTCGATTAGATTACCTTTGATTATCTGGTCCAATTATCATGCAATGCATGTATTGCAGGAACCTGAGTAGACCCAATCAAGGCAATCAATGGACACTCACCCAGAGAGGTCGCGGAACATGGTCAGCTCTCAGAGTAGCAAGGACTTATCCAATTGAATTGGAGCACAATCAGGGAGAAATAAAGACAGTTATGTTGGCACAAGGAAGGATCTTTGCATATTCTCTTATCATTCAGCCAAAGACGAAGGAACCAAGCGAATGTGCAAGACAACACCTTGTACGAGTGCAAAGTTATGGTGAGGAGAAATTATCTATGAACAATATGAAATGACTTTTGAACAGAGCTTCGCCGTTTGAGAAACCGTCGCTGACGAAGCTCCTCTTTAACATCGCTGCACCCCATTATATAGCATTGGCCCCTTGCATTCTGGCTGCGCAAGTCTCACTTTCTTCGATTAGCGCAATCCTTCGTTCTCACGTGTGGACACATGGTCACCTTCTATGAGTTCCTGGAACACCATCTGGCAGTGGGCGTGTCGACGTGTTGGACCTGCGATCAGTTCTCGGAATAGATCGTTGTCCCTTTAAACTTTAAATGCCCAAAATGCACCTGAATATACAACCTTTGTGCATAATGCGTGACGCCGGCTGTCGGCGTAATTGTTGCAATAATTCCGGAAAATTGGACCATTACAATATAATTACATGATTCGTACAGAAATATAAATGACGCCTTAAATAAATAAATTATATTGTTATTGTTTTTTAATTTCTTTTTATTTAATTATTTTATTGTATATTCTATTCATTTTGTTGATGTCTATTTTAAAATTTATTCGTTTGTTTTCTATTTTAATACATATACCTATGTAATGATTCATATATTCTAATACAATAACAACTTTTAGGCTACATTTTTATAAAGGGCTAAATGGACTCCAATGAGCGAAACAATGTTATTAAGGTTTCATACGTAATTTGTTATTTATTGTTGAACAGGCTAGCTTTCGCCCTGACTTTCGGGCATCTTCAGGTCTAACAATTTAGAAATCAACTCATAAATTCATAGAATATACAATAAAATAAGAAAAAAATTTAAAAAAAACCAATAACAATACAATTTATTTATTTTATGCCCCATTTATATTTCTGTATGTATCATGTAATTATATGTAGATACTGTAATTCTGAAGAGTCTTATTAAAAACAAGCGAACGGTGGATTTGAGAGGGGCTCGAGGGTGAATAGCGTGCTTACATCAGAAGTGTTGACGCTGCCACAACGCAGCAATGTCCACACGGCCTACAAAGAACCTAATAGTCTCTCTGAACTTTACTGCATTAAGGCAGATTTACGCACGTTATGAACAGGATAAAGGATTTGAAATCGAGGCGAAACCGGTAAGGCACTCTGACCACAGCTCTGAGATACGAAGCCGTTGGATTGCGACTGGTGGGGGGACTATGCCTCGAGGCGGTGTCTATATTTTAAAGAGTTTAGTTTGGTATTACTAATTTATCCTTCCCGGTAGATTTCGTGAATAAGAATAATCTATACACGTTTATTCAACTCTCCTTAGCTGGACCGCCATAAATGCCTAAAGAATATCTTAGAACATTCGAAGAAATTGATTTTTAAATGAGAAAGTGGGGTTGCACAACAGGTTGCAAATTATTGTTTGAAATAAAAGTCACTAAGGAAATAGATCAGCTTCTCTTTCATTTTTCCAAGATTCCTCTTTCTTATATAGACTATGCATATATCCCTCCGCGACTACATATATAGGACTTGCTTTCATAGATTGTCAGAACGCCTGATCTCCTCCAGTCTTCCTCTTAATATTTGGTATTCCCAAGGTCTCAGTGTATTTTTGCATATTCCACCTTATGGAGATTTTCATTGGTGTTCCAACATTTTTTTTAATGTATTAACATCAAAATGCATTTAACTAGTGCCGCCGAATTAAAGGCAAAACCAACAGTTTACTTCAAAGTAATAAAATAGAAACTACAAGCATAAAAAAGTACCTACTCAGTTTGCTTCAAAAATACATGAAATGTCTCAATAATTCAATTCAATTATAATAATAGTACTTATTCATTTTAAGATATCAATTGAATTTCGTTCCGCCACAGCCAAACATAAAGTCTTTTATCTTAATAACTTCTTTTTTCACAAAACCAATAATAAAAAAAAGCATTTCATGCTGACGTTCAGAATCACTCTGTACATTCTAGCACTTATTTTGTCCAGCCCCAGGTAGTTTCATTGTTTTTTGCTAATTCATTATAAAGTCTATTTTTTGTTTCTGGGTCCAATTTCATCAGAATCCTCTTCAATTTATCTCTTCCTATATAGAGACAATGTTATCAGCATATCTGAAATGGTTTAAATGCTGCACATTGATTAAAACCTGCACATTGATTAAAAGCTGCACATTGATATTAATCTCCTTTTTTCCCAGTCCTGATTCTTCAATAAGTCCTCTAACACTTGCTTAAAATGCTTTGACAAGGTGCTGATTCTTTATCTGTGGTTTCTTAAATTCGTGGTTGCAGTCACACATTTACATTTTTGTATTATTTCATCCTTAGAATCTATTTTTTTTTAATGTCTTCATAATGCTTTGCCGTTTTATTTACTATTCCATTTTATTATAAGGGTAAATTACATAGTATCACTTAACTTATTTATTTTCTTCACCAAAAAAGAATACAACAAAAAATATGCAAAACTAAACAAACCTCTTATATGTAGATATATTTGTTCACTTAAAAAAAATTTGAAAATACAAATAGAATAAATTAATAACACAGATGTTTGAATTGGTTACTAAAAATATTATTAAATGGATAACACTGCAATAGTAAATATAAGATTTTAGAATTCTGCAGATAATCGATAAAGCTATTAGATAAGTAAATACAAAAAGCCATTGCAATAAACTGATAAAAGAGAGTTATACCTTAAAAATAAATTAATATGAAATTAAATTAACAAATTAAATTAACAACCGAGTGTCTGCAGTAGCTTCTGCAAATTTTTGAAATCTACTTCTAAATTGACTATCCCGCACTTCTCCCCTGCTGGAACCATATGTTTTGGAATCTTAACGTAACCGATGCTGACTGGCTTAGTTTCGTTCAAAGCCTAAAAAACAATTTGTTAGATTAACCATAAATTCTTTCGTATGTTGAAAGCACTAAACAAACATTTCTTACCTTATTCATTTCACTAGTAGGGAAAATTGCAAAATCGGCCTCTACTTGACCCCCATACTTTCGCTTCACGATTTCAATAGCAACCTTCGATTGGAACTCTTCGGCTCGAAGCTTCAAACTTCTCAACCGGTCATCCTCTTCCGCAAAGTGCTTCCTCCACATATTTGGTCCACCACCAGGTTTCGCGTTATAAACAGGTGGGAACTTGGGTGTCGCCAAAGTCATCAAAATGTCCTGCTTTAGAGCTGCCCCTTCTTTGTACAAATCGTCCAAAGTTTCGTCTTTTTTAGCCTTGAAGGTAGGTAAAGGAGCCATACTGTCCAACTGCTTCTTCAGCTTATCAGTCTGGAATTTAATCCTTTCGTTTCTTTCATTGTGAAACATTTTTCGCAAACTATCTATTTCTTGAAGAAGCATGGGTGAATCCTTAACTACAGCCGGTAAATTAGGACCGAGAGATTGCATCGAGGACAACTGTGAGCCCGAAGTGCTCTTGTTCATTCCCTCCATCATCGTTTTCTTCGAAAGCACCTTCAACTTCTCTTTCATTTCCCCTTTCTCATTCTCCAAGGAATCAATGTCTGTCTGCAAATGGTCCAAAGTCTCCTCAAACTCCTTTTCCTTCTTCTTGAAGATGTTTTGTGCCTCCTCTAGTTTTCTCTGTAACTTCTCGATAATAAGCTCGTAATCTTTATTAACATTTCCCAATTTTTTCTCGGCCAGCTCCTTTCTAATAGTCATCTCAGAAAGTTGTTCCTGTTTTTCCTTGATGGTCTTACGCAACTCCTTAATGTCAGACTCTTTATTTTCCAATTTACTCGTTAAAGTCTTTGTTTGTTCCAACTCTTTCCGCACGACCTCAGCCCTTACTTTTATAGGAGGACTTGGTTTCTGTTCGTTTTTATTTGCAGTATTTATTTCGAATTCGTTATCTTGCAAGAACTGTGCGATCTGCGTTACTTGTGTTAACATAAAGGAGAGCGAATTTTTGATGCTTTGCACTGGCCCTAAGTCATCTTGCTCATATATTTTATCACTGGCATTTATTGCGATGTCTTTGATTTTCTCTTGAGAGAGACCTTTTTCATCTAAAATTTAAATAAACAGCATAAATCACTATTTTTTAACCAATTAAATGACAAATCCAAACACCTTGGCGGTTTTTTTTTTTATAATATATAAATAATGTATACCTCCACTTGTAGAAACAACTTGTACAGAAGTTTTGCAAATATCCTGTAAAGTCTTCATTATTTTTTGTGTGTGTTGATAACACTGGTATAAATTTTCATACACCTCTTTATTTAATCCTAAGCTGGCAAGGCTGGTATCTGGGGGTACTCTACGCTTCACTAACTTCAATTGATGATGCAGTTGCTCTACGGTTGCTATAATATGTTGAGAGAGCAAACCAATATCACCTATATTCGCAGACTGAAAAAATACAATTCAAACACAAATTAAACTTTTATGCTACTGTCAGACATTAATTTAAAAATGAGCACTTACCTCAATGAGATTACGTATCACAATAGCGTCATTGTTAATACCATCGCAGGCGCTTCCAAGGGCTTTAACGTTATCGCTAAGCAGCTGAGAATGATTGAGAACATTTTCTGTGCCAAGTAACATTGGGAACATGGTATTAAAGTAAGCAATACACTTCTCCATAGCATCCGTTGGCACATTCTCATCAAGTTGGTCTCTCTTCACTAATTCTATGAAGCCGTCGATAATTTTTTCTTGGGCTAACATTTCCGGGAAAGCAGCTCCTGCTTTAAGTAAAGCTTCCGATTTACAGGTGCTTAATGTATACAAATACTGATGGAGAATACTCTCTAGAAAATAGATATAAAACGACAATCTGCAGCGAAAAGCAAATTGTTCAACTGCATGCCCCTTAATTATTGCAACCCTATCGATTTTCTCCACAGCAGGAAACTTATCCTTCAATTGCCCCAATAAAATTTCGCTCTTATGTATCATCCTAGGCATCAAGAGCAAAACTAATATCGCATCGTGATCTCCACCTCTGTTCATAAAAGTATCAGGCATAAAAGAAGATAAGTACTTAATATGCTGCTGCAACTGCAAAACATCGCCTCTTCTCAACTCCAAATCTATAGCTTTAATGTGGGCCTTAGTTTCGGTGAACATTTTCTTGAAATCGAGTATCTCCGGTAAAGCAGAAACTGGCTTATTCGATTCCTTCTCTAATCTGTGCTGTAATTCCATGCTTTGCTCTTGCAGCCTTTGGACAAGATCCCTAAATTTCCCAATGGTTGATTCACGATCTGCAATAGTTTCCAAAGCAGCCTCTTTGTCCCTCAAGGCCTCACGAGTTGAAGCGTGGGCCATGTCTAACTCCTCACGCAAATCCATTTCCAGCTCGGTATTGCTTTCCACTAGTTGATCATTCATATCTTGAAGAGCTTCCAGCTCGGCAATTTCTTCTTGCAATTTGGCCACTTGTTCCTCAAGGTTAAGATTTTGGTCTGTCAGCTGGGTTACCATATCTTCTGCCCCTAAAGCTGAATCCACCTAAAAGAATTATATGAACATTTTATATAAAATTTAATCTTGGAACAAAAACACTGTCAAATTATAAAGATTTTTAAAAACTAAACTTTTATTTTTGTAGTGAGTTTTAAGTTTACCATATAAAAATTTTACGTAATTAGTATTTTAAGAATTATTATATTAAAAACTAAAAAAAATATTTTCAAACTGTACAACACAATATACCTGTACATCACACGTGAATAAAATCATGATTCGGCCACTTGTATAGATTAATGAAACTTATATGTGAATGCCCTGTGATTTTACATGCATATGACCAAGTGTACTTTTCAACCCAAAAAATTGTAGATTTAGTTTTTAAATTATCATTATTTTGCTGATAACCCTTTTTTTAATTGTTAATGAAAAATGTTTAACCCTTTAGCTGCGGCTATATTTCCACAAAACCGTTCACCGGAATGCAAAAAAATTTTTTGGAAAAAGTAGATCAGGGTTATTATAAAGTCTTATAAATGATAAAAATTGGATTTTAATCAGATTTTGATTGGAAGTATGTGTGATATTATTTTTGTATACATTCATCAATACAGAAGTGAGTGGGAAAACATCTGATGGGTCTACTACTAAATTATACATAATAATAAAAATACAATGTATGCAATTAGGTTTATGATTGTTATGCCATAAAACTAATTAGAAATTGGCAAAGATATAAACATTTTAATTTTTACAAATCTTTAAATACAGTTAGTGAAAAAAAACAAGTTTCTATTATTTTCTACTTTCTATACGAACGGATTGAAAGAAAAAGGACTAGGGTAAGGAAATAAAGGTTTAACATAAAACTGAAAACCTATTCGTACCGATACCCAAGTAACATTCTTCGGTTATTATTACAATACAAAGCGTAAACAACAATTAGATGTATAGCTTGTTGCACATTAAATGAGACTGGTGATAGCTGATTCTACCAAATGATACTATTGTTTAGGTTGGAATAAAAGCCTATTGCTTTGCTATTCGGTTTTTTTTGAAGGGGACTATAGTTTCGGGTTTTATACACTGCCTTCCAGGTTTAGCTGTAGTCAGTGTTGCATGTTTTTGCAAAATTTGTTTTACGACGTTCCTAATAAAGATATCTAGGCTTATATCACTTCTTCCAGTCTTTACTAGGAACATGTTGAACGCATTTAGCATGACAATGTCCATGAGATGAAAAAATAATTTCCTATACCACTTGACTGATTTTCGGACACACTCAACTGTAGCATGTCGGATTTGTCAATCAGCCGCATGGTTTGGGTATAGTCAATGACACAGTCTCGTTTCATGATTTCTTCGCCAGTTCGTTCAAACTTTCCACTCCTTTCCATAGCTCCTTTGTGAAATGTTGATAGCATAGCCACGTGGCAGTTTCCGCAAAAATTTTGGAAAATATTTCCTATTTTTTTTTACTGTACCACAGAACCCCGTATTCTGCTGGTCCAAGTGAACGGCTAGTTATGGACTGCAATACCAGTTGTAAGTGTAAAGGAGATGTCCTTTTTGCATATAGTTCACCATAAGTTTTATTATTACAGCGCCGGAAACACCTAACGGATCATGTCACGGAATGTCGATTTTAAAGCTGCATCTTCAAAATAATTACTGTTTCACAATTACATAACACGAAAATCTTTATTCCAAAACGATGCTTCTTCGATGGAATGAAGTGCTTGAAGTGCAATCTACCCTTGAACAATAGCAAAGAGTCATCGATAACTAATTTTTGAAAAGGACGGAAAAATGTTAAAAATTTACCGTTCAAGTTTTCAAATATTTGTCTTATTTTCCACAATACATCGTTATTGTCTGGTCGATTGTTGTTATCTGTAAAGTGTAAATAACATAGCAGTTGCAAGAACCTATCCCTGGTCATGTACTTCGGGATAAAACTAGTGGCAATAATTGGATCTGTCGACCAGTATTCTGAAATTTTATGATTTTTATGTGCGGCAATGATAAAATTATTGCGAAAAAACTGTATAGTTCATCAACGCTACTGGCTACCCATATTTTCCGTTTTGCTGTAGGATACTGGTCGGCACAAAATTTCTGATACTTGTTCGTTTCATTCACAATTGTTGTCATCATGGACACATCAAAAAAGTTTGCAAAATAATCGTATTCTATATTTTCCTTGCTTACAGGTGTTTCAAATGCATCTGAGATACCAGAGTTTTCATTGTCAAATTTGTATGTAGCCGGATTCAATAAACCACAGTTTCACCAACTAAAATCTCCGGCATCTATTTCTTCAACACTACACTTTCACTTTCAAAGTCAGTAATTGAGAGATTTTCTTCTTCATCACTATATATATCAATATCTTCTCTTGTACGCTTAGAACCGCGAGTACCACGAGATGTTGAAGGTAAATCCATTTTCAATGTAATATGGTAAAACTATTTTGTGCTTATTATAAAAACTTCAAAAGTAGATAGTTTTCTATATACTAATATAAAACAAACAATAGCGTTAAACTAAATACTGGAAACGCAAAAGAAAACAACGCCGAAAAGTTTTACTCAATGACAAGCAACTTGCAATTGTTTTGAGAATGCATGCTACGTTGTGTTTACGCAGCCGCCTCATACAAATTTGACTGGGATGCCTTTGAAATAAGTATTGATAATATCGAAAACGACTGTTTTGCAAACTCTTTTGATGTCTTCATGATGATAACAATTGCATATGAAACGAATAAATATTACGAATTTTGTGACGACGAGGACTCTATATGCAGAAATCATGAGGAGCCACTAAAGTCAATAACCGTACAGTTTTTTCGCAATAATTTTATCAATGTCGAATATAAAAAAACATAACATTTTAAATTACAGGTCAATAGATCTAATTATTGCGAGACCAGGGATAGATTCATGCAACTGTTATGATATTTACATTTTACGGACAACAATAATCTATCAGACAATAATAATCTATCAGACAATAACGATATATTGTGAAAAATAAGACCAATATTTGAAAAAATAAATGGTAAATTTTCAACATTTTTCCATCCTTTCCAAAAATTAGTGACCAAAAAAATCTTGCAATTATTCAAGGTTAAATTACATTTCAAATAGTTCATTCCATCGAAGAGGCATCGATTTGGAAGAAAGGTTTTCGTTGTGCGATTATAAAACGGGAATTATTTTGAAACTGCTAGTATACAATACATCGGCTCCGAAATTGATATTCCGCGAAAGGGGTTTCCGGCGCAGTAGTAAAAAAACTTATGGTGAACTATGCAAAAACATGGAACTTTGACTGCAGCTAGACCTGAAAGACAGTATATGAATGTAATTGATCGTTTCATAGAAAGACATTATCTTACAAATGTTCCATCTACTGAAAACAGACAAAAAGGGCAAGGAATTTGCCATATATGTTCCAACAGTAATCGACGTGAGAGAAATCGGAAATATGTTACAACTTGGTGTGCTGAATGTAAAATACGACTTTTTATAGGGATATGTTACAAAATTTATCATACTAGGAAAAATTTTTGAATACATATGAATTAAAATTGTTGAAATTTATACATCATTCCGCCTTCATTTTCTTTTTTGTCTGGGTTTTCGTTAGGTTTTTACTTATAATCATATATATTATAAATATATATATTACGTCACTTCTACATGCACAGATATGATATATAGTTTAGTTCAAGTTCTATTTCCCAACCCAAATAGTGAATTGCATAAAAGAGTAACCCCGAGCTAAACTGAATAATTCGGGGTTATATATCAAAAATAGTATAGCATAACTCTGAGTAAGATTTAACTCTCTTTTATGCAATTGGGCCTAAGACTTTTTACACGGAACTCTCAATTTACATGATTTGTGAGTTACGCGAAACATCATGAAACTCTGTTATAAAAGTTGTCTAAACAATCATAAATTACGTTTGTATATGTAATATGTATGTCTAAATCATAGTAGAAGTTCATATTTTATAATAAAAAATAGAATCATTGATAAACGGCACTCGTTCCCGGCTTACATTACCAGATGGTTTATTGACGACAGCCGTACCTCACGAAAGTTTTGATGCGTCGTCTATTGACGACAGCCGTAGCTAAAGGGTTAAAACAATGTTCTTTCTTTAAACCATACATTGTCCCAATGTTGGAAATTTTTCACACTGTGCCATCTCATGATTTCAATATATTACTAGAAACACTTCATGACAGAACATTTCGATATTTTAGCATATAGACAATTTACAATAAATATAGTGCTTTGTTTGTAGTTAAAGTGCAAATCCCTTTTTACAATTTTGATACTTACAATCTGCCATGAAGTAAGCACAATGCAAAATAAATAACACAATTATGTACAAATATGAAGACCTTCAAATAAAATAAGTTTTTGCAAGCACATGCATTAACAAAATTTTTGCCCACACTTTATTCAAATACCTGTTCTTGCAGATCGAGAAACTGCTTCTCTAGTTCTTCCACTCTATAGCTAAGTTTTTCCTTCGTTCTCCCTAATTCCGCAATTTCAGAATTTTTCTGCTCCATGTCTTTGACCAACTTCTGAAACTCATGCTTTTCGTGAGCTGAGAGGTCTCGTAAGCGAACCAGCGTCTCTCGCAATCTAGCATTCTGTTGCTCGAGTTGCTTGACCTCATAAGTCGAGATAGATGAACCATCCCCTGTAGCAGAGCCTATAAAAAATTACTTTTGTAGATAATAATAGTTTTATATACTTGTATGTAAAATTATTTTACTGATATGGAAAACGGGAAGCAAAACGGAATATACAGGATAAAGCCAATTTATAAATCAAGAAAATTTTATCAAGAACAAAAAGCACAATTGTTGTCAACATTATTGCTTACAATTAAAAACACTTTTGAATTGATGCCGTTCAGTAGGCACAATAATTCCTGTTTAAAGAAAGCACAGTTGTTGTATTACTCTTCTTTTCAAATTATGTAGGCAGCAAACGGCACACTCCCAACACATAATAAAAAAATTAATTCAACGTACCTAGTGAAACCCTAATAGGCTGATATAAAAGCTCATCTTGAATTGTTAATTGCAACAGCCTTGCACTATCAACTTCATCTACATAACAGTCAAAGTTCTAATATTTAGAAATAAGATATTTTCAACACCTATTCGAAATTCCGAATGATCTATTCTTTTTAATAGCATAATAGATAACACCAATACAGTGAAATGTCTGTGATGAATGAATTTCATTTTAAAGAATGTATAAAAATTTTGATACGTACCACTTCGCCCTTGCAACTCAGCCTTTAAAATCTCTAAATCCAATGTAACTTCCTCTAGTTTTTCCTTACAAGCATCCAACTCGAGCTGTAGAGTCTCTGCTTTCTCCTCGGCCATTTCTTTATCCAAAGTTGCCATTTCTACAGCCTCCGCAAGGTCGGCTACTTCTTCTGCATGGTTTTCACGAGCTTCAACTGCATCTTTAGCATCTTGTTTGGCTTTTTGCAATTCCCTTTGCAGGTGAGTTTGTGATTCCATGATCTTTACTTTAAATTCCAGCATCTGCTCTAACTATGTAGAAACAATTGCATTGTTATAAATTTGTTTATTAATCATTTATTTATTGAACAATCAAAATTTGTTGCAATTCACTAACTTATCCCAAATGTGGATATATACCTGAATTTTATGTTTATCGTAGTCCTTCATCTTCTCTTTATCCTCCTGGCGCTTTATTTTCAAAGTTTCCAATTTCTCAGAAAGATCTCGAATTTGCTGTGTGCGATTGTCTAACTCTTGCTGGAATTGCAAATTAGACAATTTTTCTTCCACACCGGGGATTTGGCTTGTTGACGATGTCATCGATTGGCCCGGAGTAAATTGGGGCTTCAAAGTCTCAACGAAGCCAGTCTACAAACACATTTGACTTAATTATACAATGATAACTTATTTCTTTACAATAAAGATTGCCACAAGTTAATTAATATGTATATTTCTATATATAAATAATTAGTATGTAAAACATTGGATAAAAAAATTCATCATTTCAGTTTATGGTATTAATCTGATTAAGAATGGAACTCAAGTAAGTACCTCAATGAATGAGGCTCTCTTAGGGATTTGACTAACTTGCTCTGACGGCTCAGGTGTTCTTTCAACAACTGGTGAGGCTAGATGACTGCGGCTATCAACCAAAGACTGCCTGCTCCCTGATAGAGATTGACGACTTCCCGCTAGAGATTGTCGACTACTTGCCAATGATATTCTCGAGCTGATTTTAAAGAACAGAATTAATAAAATAAATATGCAAGCATATTTAATTTAAATTAATAATAAAATTGAATGAATAATAAATTGAAATAATAATAAAAGATTAATTCAATAAGAATAAGTGATACAGTGCACCAATGAACGAGATCATTGTTCTAATTGAAATAAAAGTTAATGAAAGCTATATAGAAGTAAATATATATTTTTTTAAACAAAAGGTGCATTATTTCAGAAGTGAACAGTATAAGTTAACACATATATATATATATTAAATCTTATTTACAATACACAATGTTTTTAAATTTGTCTGTTCCCATTACGATTCCTTCTACATTACATAAACATTAAACATTAACTGCTTCTACTTTTACCATATTAGCTCTTATAGGTACCTAGAGGCAGATAAAGATGGCGGTCGCTTTTGCGGCGAAGTCTTTCTCCTTACACTAATCCAAGCGGCAATAAAAGTAATTAAACATCATCACATGAATAAAGCATTAATTCATTAAATACAAAGCTAGTGCTTAAAGAGTGCCTATTATTTTAATAATTCACAAATATAACGCTTGTGGAGTTTTGAAGAGCATGCAAAAATTAGCTGTGTTAGGAACTAATATTCCAAATATTTGACTATTTAAACTTACGTTGTAGGCTTGGGTTTTGTGCCAACACTAGCTCGCATGGAAAAAAAGTACTTTTGAATTAGATATGAATAACAATGGATGCACGGAAGCTAACAGCAAACTTGTCAGCAGAAACTTACGTGCTTTGACGTGCCCTCGCCTTTGAAGCCGAGGATTCCTCGGGTGTTGACGGCTCTTTAACCTCCATTGGTCGACCGTATTCGTCTAGCGGGACCACTTGGGAGGGCCTTACAAACATACCATGGTTTTCTTCACACTAAAATAAACAATTTTGTTTTAAGACAAATCTTTTATTTGAAATTAACTTAACCAGTTAACGTAGGTGCCAATTTTATGTTTGAACATGATTTTTAGTTTTAATAATATTTCACATCTCTTTTATTTTTATATTGCAATTAGAATGATTAGGTTTTTATGTTAGCGACTTTTTTATTTAATGACTGATTGCAGTAAAAATGAATTATAATGCTCTTCTAGGGCCATAGAAAAAAGAGCGCTATAAGCGAGAAAGCGCTATTGCCAGGCAATCTTAACCCTTTGAGTGCCAACATGATTTTTTAGTGTGCATTTAGGAGCGGGCTCGCGCTCCTTGGCACTCGAAGGGTTGATAACAGCTAAAAATGAACAAAATTCATTTAAAAACAGTTTTACATACACGTAAGCATAAAAAAAACATTTGCTATATATCTATCAAAACAAACTGTAAGTATGTGCCTTTTTACTTTCTCGCAGAGAAAGTAGTGATCATGCGGAAAAAAATGTTTGAGATTTTGATGATTCTCGACGTTTTGAGCGATTTTGAGTCGATTTGGCCCTTTTTTGCTTTTTTGTCTGTCTGTGTGTGTGTCTGTGTGTGTGTAAACACGATAACTCAAAAACGACTTGAGC
>JAWQRP010003230.1:0-13735 GCA_033557875.1 Quadriops clusia | reverse complement strand
TATCCTTTGTAATATCTTGTATAACAATCTTGAGTAAAACCGTTGACTATCTTGTACATATTTATAACAATCTTGAGTAAAATCGTTGAATATCCTATAGAATGTCCTATGTAATATCCTTTGTAATATCTTGTATAACAATCTTGAGTAAAATCGTTGAATATCCTATATAATAGCTTGTGTAACAATCTTGAGTAAAACCGGTGAACATCTTGTACATATTTATAACAATTTTAAGAAAAACCGTTGAACATCTTGTACATATGTCAATCTTGAGAAAAATCATTGTGTAAAAATCTTGTACAAAACCGTTGTATAAACTTCTTGTGTAAAAATCTGGAGAAAACCGTAGTATAAAATATCTTGAGTAAAAATGTCCTCTAAAAATCTTCAGTAAAAATCTTGAGTAAAACTGTTGTATAAAGATCTTGAGTAAAAGTCTTAAACTGATATTTAAAACGTAAACTCAAATCCAAGACGCAAACTTTAACCACACATATGTGCTTTAACTCATCTCATAACCTTTAGATAAAGACCTATCCAAATCACCAAGTAGTACCAGTGAGTACCCACCAACTAACTAATTCAGTAAGGAGAACGCTTATGAGCAACAGGATTAAGATTTGTTATGCAAATGTAATCTATCCGGCGGCCGCACAAGAGATCGATGTAATGTAGTGTAAATAATCGGCCGAAAGCTAATGACCACTCCTGAATATGTAAGGAGCTTGAGTAATAACTCGATCAAAATGACCCTTAATTACTAATCAAGACGCTGGACGCTCACAGCCTGCTCTAATTAGAGGCCTGGGAAGATTGGACCGATCTTCACTCGAGCAGAGATCATCACTCGCGTAGAGATCTTCGAATACGTAATCTTCACTCGAATACGTATCTTCACTCAGGCAAAGATCTTCACTTGAAGAGAGGTCTTCATTCGAGCAAAGATCTTCTCGAGCAAAGATCTTCTCGGGCAAAGATCTTCTCGGGCAAAGACCTTCTTGAGTAAAGATCTCTCGAGCAAAGATCATCACTGTAGCAAAGATCTTCTCAAGTAAAAATTTTCTCGAGCAAAGATTTTCACTGGAGCAAAGATCTTCTCAAGTAAAAATTTTCTCGAGCAAAGATCTCCACACGAGCAAAGATCTTCTCGAGTAAATATCTTCACTCGAGCAAAGATCTCGCTCGACCGATCGCCGTCGATCTAATTTAATGCTCCAACTCTGTCTTGCCGAAGATCTCTCTTCTCTCTGGCAAGACTCGAGGGCATGTGGCGGAACAAAAGAGCTCTAAATTTTATTTCGTTTAGTTCCAAAGACGTACATACAATGCGTATGTATACCAATGGTGTTGGTAAGAACGTTTGATGTAGCAAGACAATCGAAGGAAGCAATTTCTTCAATTATGGTTTCTATTCGTTGCTTTGTGGGGTAATTAAGTTCTAATGAACGTTACGAAAACTACCAACTAGAAGTTGTAGTCTACCAAGACATACATTGGTTTCAACTAAGAAGAAAGTACTAATCAAAAAGATATTGAGAAAAACCTTCAATTTAGGTTTACTTTCATGGTACTACCTTGGTGGTAAAACTTTGATGGTACTACCACATATATACCCACATATATGTGGTACTACTTTGATAGTACTTGTTGTACTGATGGTTCTATTTGGATTTTTGATTCCTTTATCTTTATTTGTTGCCAATTCTTAAGGTTGTACGTCTAATGTTAGAATTCCTCTATTAGTTAATACCACTAAAGTTAGTAGGTACCTCTATAGTTAGTACTACCTAAGTGTTTGGAACATTGCTTAAGATGTTCATGTTGCTTTTATCACGACCATATGCTAGACTATAACAACTTATTCACCTATTCCTTAACCATTTTTGGGCAAATCAGTTTGCTGCAGAACAGTACTGCTTTATAAGAAAGCATTCCAATGGGTACCATTTTATAGTATGTATCTGCTAAACTGCAAGCTATGCAGATGGGTATATTTTATCCCGACAGAATAAATATGAATATATTTGTCTCTATATATGGTCCTTAGGCGGCGAGGAACGTGAAAAATAATTACGCGGCCTTATCTCGCAGTGGTACCAAGTCCTTAATGAGCGCCGAGATGAAGTACAGTTCTCTGAATAGAGCTCGCGATTGGAACAATGCATCATCCTGGTGGCGTAATGTGGACCGGCCTTATCTGGCACCAGCATCGAGAGTGCCCTGACGCATGATGTATGGATCTGTCGCGGGCAAGAAGTCGCTCGGCCTGCTAGATCTGCGATTATTCCGGTACTACCTCTCGCGATGCGGAACAAAAGAGACCGGCGCGGCCAGCCGCGAGAGGTCGCTCTGGTTTTTTTTTTTCGCTTATGGGAGGTACTATTTGAATATCACGTTATATTAAAGGAGTACCACCAAAGCAGTGCCATCAAAGTATTACCAACAAAATGTTGTCATCAAAATATTGTGATCAAAATGTTGCCAACAAAATATTGCCATCAAAATGTTGCCATTAAAATGTTGCCAACAAAATATTACCATCAAAATGTTGCCAACCAAATATTGCCATCAAAATGTTGCCAACAAAATGTTGCCATTAAAATGTTGCCATCAAAATGTTGCCATCAAAATGTTGCCAACAAAATATTGCCATCAAAATGTTGCCAACAAAATATTGCCATCAAAATGTTGCCATCAAAGTGTTATCATCAAGGTAGTACCATCAAAGCGGAACCAACTCGAAGGTAGTACCACCAACCCATCCGACACCAACGACGAAATAAATACGTAACATGTATCCCCGTAGATGCGGTAACAGTAAATCGTACTACTTCCAGTTCTTGTCGGCCATTTGTGCTGCGGTACTACCACATCCTCGGAGTCGAGTCGCAGGTCTTTCAGCGTCCGTCGCCTATTTAATATTCGAAATCAGGTTCCAGCGAGAGGAAGAAGGCATGTGGACTATTTTATAAATTTATACGCGGCAATAAAACATGTCCTTATCTCCTCGATCCGAAAATTTAAAAGGCTCATTTATAAAATGCGCTGAATAATGAACCGGGTCGAGATCGAGCGGCGATAACGAGCGATCTGGCCGATAGATTCGAATTAATTCGAATCTATTTGGCTGGTAGAAAATTTTGTAATGTACGTAAATGCGTCGTATGGGTAGTACCTATCTAGGTACTATTAGGCACTAATAGGTACTACTAGGTATTACTAGGTACTATTAGGTACTGATAGGTACTACTAGGTACTATTAGGTATTACTAGGTACTATTGGGTACTAGTATACCTACGTATCAACTATATCTATTGTACCAATGTGTATGGTATGGTATGGTATTACTACCATAGTAGTACCGTACTTTAGTACGTAGCATAAAGAGTACCACATGAAGCGCTCCGGGTAATTTCAAGCCGAAACAACAAAAAACGGAATCAAGACTCCTCGGACAACCCGGAGTTATGATTTATTATTTTATAATTGTATCGGGATCACAGATGGCCGGCCGTCTCTCTCGCTCTGGAGGTAGTACCGCAGTACGGCGTCCTCCTCTCGGCCTCCGTGGATGATGCATGCGTTAGAATAGATGTTATATGGTCCGGTCTTTGCACTTGCCTACTCAAGGCTAACCGGATAGATGCACGGAGCTCTTCTCCGCTCTTTTCTCCGAAGCTTCATCTCGACTTATCTCAAACTCATTTCAGCTCGCTTCGATCCATCTCCCGCGTCATGTGGGTACTCTATTCAAGTCGTCTATTCAGCTCTGGTCGAGCTGGTTTTGACTCGGAATCGTTTGAAAACGTCATTAAGGATGAAACTATTTTTTTTGTAGAAAATTAGATTATCGACTTTCTATCAAGTACTACCTTAGGTCGAGAATTACCTTAGATCGAGTATTACCTTAGAACGAGTATTACCTTAGATCGAGTATTACCTTAGCTCGAGTATTACCTTAGATCGAGTACTAGGTACCTTATATCGAGTACTACCTTAGATCGAAGTCCTATCTTAGATCGAAGTCCTGTCTTAGATCGAGTACTGCCTTATATCAAGTAATACTTTATATGAAGTACTACTTGATATCAAGTATTACCTTGTATCGGTACTACCTGAGTACCAAGTGAATGGTTAAATCATGGGGCACCTGCCTTAAATATATGCATACACAAGTAAGTAATATGCATATTAGCAGCACATGACTTTATTAGCACGGGACATGTTAAGGGGCCCAGCAGAGCGGCGAAATCTACATCTAAACGACTTCCGGAAGCCCCCATTTCCTGCTACCGTCGAGTCCTCCACGGCGATGATTGCAGGTTATGTTACAAAGCATTTTTTGCGTCGTTAAAATTAGCCTGAGCTCATCATTGTATTCAGAACGTATGTACCTGCCACTCAAACGCTATCGGTACTACCTGGCAGTAGTACTGCTTCCACAGAAGCTGCACGTAGAGAGAGAGTGAGACGTGTAATTATTTTTACATTAGTTCGCCATAAAAATGCTAATAAAATTCCGGGCGTTAGAGGAAGACAATGGTGTACACGGGCGCTTTCATAGTACACATTCACGCGTTCATTCAAATTCATGTGTTCATTCAGATTCATTTATTCATTTGATTCATACATTCTCTCGTTATTTACCCATTATTTTTTCTTATTTTTTGTCATTTCGTGTTAGTGAAGTATTGTGAAGGTATGAAGATAGGTTGTGCAATTCATGCAAATTCGGGTCTTATCGAAAAAAGGAGACTCGCCAGCTCCAAATGTTTTCAAGAAGCTGGAAAATATTTCCAGTAGTCAGGCGGTAGGCCAAACAATAGGCGCGCAATAAAGCATTGTGCCAACAAAGGCCCTATTCAAAGAACATCTAGAGGAGGCGGAAGCAGCCAAGGTCACTCTAATGGGAAACAGGTTCGCCAGACCTGGGCCAAAACTCGTCAGGGGTGTTGAGAAGCGACAGGAGTACCAATATTTTGAGTAAAGAAAATGAAAGTCCCGACGTGAGAGGGCGTGGTCGAGTAAAGGAACCAAAGCTGCCTCATTGGTCGCCCGGGGACAGGTTCTAAACGGTGGTTGGTTGTTCTTCCGAGAGCGTAGGCCACGTGGAGCTGGAACAGTTCTTATTGGCCAAGAAAAACCAGTCAGTCATTAACGGCTAGGGGGTGGGAGTCAGAGGGTTGATCGTGAGCAGCTTGCTGGCTGGACAGGTTAAGGGATCAGGTAGACAGGTTCAATAGAAACAGTGGTGCCGTGACCAGAATTTGAATATTTCCTTAATTCTGGATTCTCGAAATTAATTGAGAGATTCTTTCCTTTTGGATCATCGATCTCAGTCCCCCCCAAAACGTCACAATCAATGATAGTTCTTAATAGATATTGACAGTGATGATGATAATGATGATCATGAAGACGATGATGATAATAAAGATTAAGATAAAAATGATGATAAAGATGATAATGGTAAAGATGATAATGATAAAGATGATAATGGTAAAGATGATAATGATAAAGATGATAATGGTAAAGATGATAATGAAAAAAATGATA
Source organism: Quadriops clusia (assembly GCA_033557875.1). Lineage (NCBI taxonomy): Eukaryota > Metazoa > Arthropoda > Insecta > Coleoptera > Hydrophilidae > Quadriops > Quadriops clusia. Next base: position 8,178 of record JAWQRP010003230.1, on the reverse strand, counting down.
ATGATAAAGATGATAATGATAAAGATGATAATGGTAAAGATGATAATGGTAAAAATGATAATGATAAAGATGATAATGGTAAAGATTATAATGATAAAGATGATAATGATAAAGATGATAATGGTAATGATGATAAAGAAGATGATTATGATGATGATGGTAGATCTAAAGAACGGCAATTCCAATTGTTACAGATACATCCACAGCAAAGAGAAACCCTTCAAATGTGGAGAATGTGGCAAAGGATTCTGCCAATCGAGGACCCTAGCCGTCCACAAGATCCTCCACATGGAGGAGTCTCCCCACAAATGCCCAGTCTGCAGCAGGTCCTTCAACCAAAGGTCCAACCTGAAGACCCATCTTCTGACCCACACCGACCACAAACCCTATGAGTGTAACAGTTGTGGTAAGGTCTTCAGGAGGAACTGTGACCTTCGAAGACATGCCTTAACTCATGCAGTTGGGGACGTCCCTCAAGATGGTTTAGGCGAAGGGTTCGTCCCTGGAAACGACATGGAGCCTCTTAGTCCAAGAGGAAGAAGTCCTAGCTTGGACAATCGTGAAGACTTAACACTCAGGGCGACCTCACCGGCCCCGAATGAGATCACTCAATGTCACGAACCTTGCAGCTCGAATAATCCGTATACCATGAGGCCGAACCCTCAAGACCAAGACAGGACAAGTCGGGACCTTTTGCTCCAAGATCATGAAGAAGATGAAGACGAAGAACTGGAAGATGTGGAAATTGATCCGGGTCAAGAGGATCATCTTGATGTGGTGGAGAAGCGGGAGGTGGATTCCCCGGATCACTCGGATCACCCGGATCACCGAGATCACCGTGATCAACGTGATCAACGGGATCAACGAGATCAACGGGATCAACGTGATCAACGGGATCAACGGGATCAACGTGATCACCGTGATCAACGAGGTCAACGAGTTCACCGTGATCAACGGGATCATCGTGATCAACGTGATAATCGTGATCAACGGGATCACCGTGATCAACGGGATCAACCGGATCACCCGGAAACAATTCCGGTGGCTCACCATCCTCAATTGCAGATCCGGAGGGATCTTCTTCCGGCGAAGACTTCTTCGACAGTGACTTCCAATTCGGAACAGCCTACTTATTTGGGGTCATTTAGGAAGAGAGCTCTGGATTCTGATAGACCTTTGGTTCCTGATAGGTCGTTCTCTGAGAGATCGTTTGCTGATCGGATTATTTCTGATCGGTCCTTTGGCGATCGAAGTATTTCTGATCGAGCTGTTTCTGATCGATCATTTGCTGAACGAAGCATTTCTGAACGATCGTTTGGTGATCGAGCTATTTCTGAGCGATCGTTTGCCGATCGATCGTTTTCTGACCGCTCCTTTTCTGATCGATTTTCTGATAAAACGCTTTGTGATAGAACGTTTACCAATCGGGCAATCTCTGATAAAGCGTTTTCTGAAAGATCTTTCGCTGATAGATCGTTTTCTGATAAGTCTGGTTTGGATAAAAGTGCTTCAGAGAAGGTTTCAGTTTCTGATAAAGTAGACAAATCTACAGCATCGACTATGGGTTCAGAAAGATCTTCTGATCGACCTTTAAGTTCTGATAGGTCTTTAAGTTCAGACAGGTCTCTAAGTTCTGATCGATTTGCACTTTCTGATCGTTCTTTAATGGAGAAATCTCTGATCACAGAGCGATCTTTGCTCTCGGATCGTTCTTTGCTCTCTGATCGTTCTTTGATCTCTGATCGTTCTTTGCTCTCTGATCGGTCTTTGCTTTCGGATCGATCTTTGCTCTCAGAACGATCTTTGGTCTCAGAACGATCTTTGCTCTCGGATCGATCTTTGCTCTCAGATCGATCTTTGCTTACAGATAGGTCTTTGATTCCTTCAGAAAGACCTTTGGCTCTGATCACGTCTCATATGTTCTCTCCGACGTCTTCCAGTGGAAAGGGTACACCTCCGCTCAATTTAAGGGTTCCTCTTCACCTATCCACTGGTTCTAATTCTTTGAGTTCCAATTCATTGGGTTCCAATTCATTGAATTCCAATTCATTGGGTTCAAATTCCTTGAACTCCAATTCTCTGAACCCTAATTCTATGAACTCCAATTCATTGGGTTCCAATTCATTGAACACCAATTCCTTGGGACCCAATAGTTTCGGTTCCAATCCTTTAGGTTCCAATTCCTTGGGTTCCAATTCTTTGGGCACCAATCTCTTGGGTTCCAATTCCTTGGGTTCCAATTCCTTGGGTTCCAATTCCTTGAGTTCCAATTCTTTGAGTTCCAATTCCTTGAGTTCTAATTCCTTGGGTTCCAATTCCTTGGGTTCCAATACTTTGAACACCAATTCACTCAATTCTAATTCCTTGGGTTCAAATTCTTTGGGTTCCAATTCTTTGAATATAATCAATTCGTTACAACCAACCAATCTATCTATACAATCCTCATCGCTGAAGCCTCCAGATTTGTCCTCCCACCAAGGCCTACTAATCCCCTCGACATCTTCTTCATCAAGTAGGATGGTCCTCCCTCCTGCTCCCCAAGGCCTATTGATGCCTTCGCCCTCTATCCAGAACTTTTCAAAGAACAACGATGGCCAAGCTGGGCCCAGTAGCGTGGCCAGCGACTTGTCTATGAAGAAAGAGCAACCTGAACAAGCGGAACCCAAGACCCCAAAGCCTGCTAAGAAGACAGGGTTCACCATTGAAGACATAATGAGACGATAGTGATGAGGGGGGGTTTGTACATAGAAAGTTCCTTTTGTAATTTATACGTAATGTGTAAATTTGACAATAATATGTAAATACATCATTTTTTAAATACATAATTCTTTAAATACATAATTTTTAAAATATATAATTTTTTAAATACATATTTTTTTAAACACAATTTTTTAAACACATAATTTTTAAATACATATTTTAGTCAAAATTCATTCATAATATAGATATAAAAAAATGTTATACATTATATAGGATGGGACAAGTTGCTCGCAATCTTTTTCTTCTGTTGTTTAATTTTTTAAATTATATTAATTTGATAATACTTTTAATGAATAATTAGTTAGTTTAGTATTTTTTTTTGTTATTTTTAATAAGAATATTATTAGCACTAGATTTAAAAAAAATATTGTATGTTAATTTATTTCTTAACTGAACACGGAATTCCTTCAGTAAGCAGCTAAAAATGTTACTTTTAGAATCCCCAGTGTAATGGATCTGGAAGATCAGTATTACTACAATTATTTTGTTAATTGTTAATTCTAATATCTCTGTTAATAATGTGGCAATAAATTGTAAATACACATACGTACTATAAGTGCTTAAGGCCCTTATGCTTGCTTTCTTATTTATTTTAATTTTTGTTTATACTTTAAAAATATTTTAGTTTATAAAGAAATATTTGATATTTATTGTTCTCTTAATAAGTTAAAGAAATAGCTTTTGTTTCATAATAATAAAAATCATTAATGTTATTATTTACGATTATTATTATCATGATTATTATTATTATGATTATTATGATGATGATTATTATTATTATGATTATTATCATGATGATTATTATTATGATTATTATCATGATGATTATTATCATTATTATGATGATGATTTTATTATTATTATTATTATTACGATTATTATTATTAATATGATTATAATAAATCATAAGTACTATCACAAACTGTGGTATTCTGTCGATCTTAAACCTAAACACTAAGATTCAAAATCTCTTTTATATCTCGTACTAAATAAGATTTAATTTAATTATTTTTTTACGTAACAATAGAGAAGCTTTAGTTCTAGGCGACAATAAATCGAATTCTCAAATCGAAAACCTTAAAACTAAGCATAGATTTACTTTTTATACTACGTTGTACGATATCAAGATTTGTGATGTATATTCCCTTTTTTTTATTACGTAAATAAAGTTATATTTAAAATATGTTATTGTTTATTTTTCTCCGGATATTCTCTATACACCATTTCGACTATGTCTACGGGGGGATCCGGAGGATTCTCTCCTGCGATATCCGGACTAGTCTGAGCGCTTTTCTCGGACCATTTAGTCCGAGAGCTTCCGCTTTCGCTCGCTTTCTTCAAAGTTTTCTGCACGCGACAAGTCGAGCAACTCGACGACGAGTCGAAGATGTCGACGTCTAGCCTCTTTGCTGGTACGTAATCGTCTTTCCAATCGTCATCTTCTTTATCGTACAGAATGTCCCAATCTTTCCGAGGACTAGCTACGGGGATAGGTTTCGACTTTTCTCGGAAGTCTTTGCTGAGGAATTCCTCTAATAGAGTGGTATCTGGTTTCCGATTCTTCTCAAGGTCTCGAATAACCGATCTTAGCCACATAATCTCTATCCAGCGTTTGTATTCCCTGCACCATTTCTTTTCTTCTTTAGTCAAACTTTCTACTCCTGTCTCGATAATCTTCTTAATCATTTCTTCCTTGACCGCTTGGAAACGTAAGTAATTTTGGTACCAAGAGCATTGTGTGAAGTCTATATCGTCCAAAGTTTTCGTCGTCTTATGGAAGATTTCTTTTTCTTTTTCCCTATCGAAGATCTTCATGACTTTTTCCATCCTTAATCGCCTTGCCAACATTTCCGGAGTTTCTTCTTCTTCGACAATTTGTGGTTGTAGGAACCCTTCGTCGATTTGTTGCTCTTCCTCCACGTCAGATTCACCCTTCTTTTTCTTTCCCTTCTTACCTTTCTTCCCCTTTTTGTCTTTCTTTCCCTTTTTGCCTTTCTTCCCCTTTTTACCCTTCTTCCCTTCATCGTCATCTCCCTCCGTATCCGTACCGTCTGTTGCTTCCGTATCTTCCGCATCTTCATCCTCATCTTTCTTCCCCTTCTTCCCCTTTTTCCCTTTCTTCCCCTTCTTCTCCTTCTTCCCTTTCTTCTTCTTCTTCCCGCCGGCGTCCTCACCTTCACTATCGGAGACTTCCTGAGTGGTAATTTCCTTCTCTTGCCCTACTTCCTGTAATTCCCTCATGATGGATTTCCTTACGTCTTGGTCCAAGACAGATTTCCGAAGAGCGTCTTTGTCGAATTGGACAGTGGATCTTTTGTCAACCAAGGCTTTCTCAATTTTGTCCCATTTGGGCAACTTGGGGTACTTGATTATCTTGGGGATTCCTTGGCCCCTGTCTTCGGTGATGTCTTCGAAGAAGTAGTTTTGGAGCATGAAGATGGCGCTGTCATTTTTGGTGTCGCAGTGGGCTACGTACAAGAAAGAGTCCTCAAGAGGGTGATCCAGTTGGTTTTGATTGACACTTACCGAACCACAAGTCTTCTTCTTTGTCGATCAAGATGGCATCGCCACTGGGTTTATTATTGTCGAACTCTGCCGTTACGACCAAATCTGGCCTCGGAATGTAAACCCCAGGACCAGAGTATTTGTCCTTTTTGAGCCTTCCGAGGAAGACGTGTCCATTCGGAAACTCGATCCTCAACTCGCTATTCTCCACTATTTTATCATCTTTCCATTCGCCCATATAGACATGACCTTCATGGGTAGAATAATTTCCTCTTCCTTCTCTCCAAACCAAACCTATCCTATGGGCACAGTATTCGCCTTCGTAGACGTCATCGTTGGGCATTTGGAAGACATCTATCCCACAGTGGATCATGTCTAAGGGGGGTCCTTCCTTTTTCCCTTTCTTCCCCTTTTTCCCCTTTTTGCCCTTTTTGCCTTTTTTGCCTCCCTTCTTGCTACCCTTTTTCTTGGCCATTGTGCTGGAATTTTGGGTATGAAGAAAAAGTGAATTTTATGAAAGGACGAAACTTGACGACGAATTTAACATGATAATCAGGGGTCCTGATTATGTAGACTGTGGGACAAATGGATTATTTTGGGAGAGGATGACGCATAGACTCACAATTTGACAATACTGAAAATTGGGTAATCTTGGAGGCTGGAAATTCTTCTTATTTTCATATTTTTCTTCCGTTTTGTTTATACAATTTTCTAATTTTGTTTATACAATTTTCTAATTTTGTTTATACAATTTTCTAATTTTGTTTATACAATTTTCTAATTTTGTATATACAATTTTTTAATGTTGTTTATACAATTTTCTAATTTTTTTTATTCAATTTTCTAATTTTTTTTATTTAATTTTCTAATTTTTTTTATTCAATATTCTAATTTTTGTATTAAACTTTATTGCTTTTTGACCTTTTATTTTTAATTATCAAATACTTATAATAATAGGCATAAGGTCTCAAAAAAATATATATTGAAATTTCCATCTCAACGTTTCGTTATAAGACAATAACTTCTTCAGAAGATATTAAATTATTATAAAATATGGAATTTCCTAATTGACAAATTAACTTATGAAATATCTTCTTATTTTAATTGATAAAATAATAAAAAATAAGTTTCACTTAAAATAATAAAAATAAGAATATGAAGGTTATTTAGTGCTTTTAATAATTTGGTTAAGCATTTGTAACTTTTTTAATTGTAGTATTTTGAAATTCAATATTGCTTAATTTGTATGCTCTATCAACTAAACATAAAAATATACTTTTTTTATAATTAAAATCACAATTTGGTAAAAAATTAATATATCTTTCTGACCAAATATTTTTGTAATCCAAGAAGTTTGAATTTTAGTATTTTTTTAATTAAAGTCATATCTAAAAAATTAATTATATTGTCTTTTGATTTTTGTAAAGTAAATTTTAGTTTTTCATGATAGTTATTAAATTTTAGAAAAATATGTCCAATTTGATTTTCTAAAGAAGAAATAATAATATCATCTACATATCTTTCATATAGACTGATGTTATTAATATTCTTTAAAATTTCATATTCTAAATCTTTCATTAGTAAATTTTGCAATACATGCTGATAATGGGGATCCCATAGGAAGACCAAATTTTTGTTGTAAAAATAATTAATAAATTGCAAATATGTTGAATTTAAACATATTGTTAAACCTTCTAAATATTCATTTAAATTTAAATTTGTATGTTTTTTTTTAAATCATCCCAATGATTATTTATGCTTTTAATAATTAAATCATTTGGAATGTTTGTATATAAATATACGACATCTAATGAAGATAAACAATGTGATTCCGGTATTGATATTTTGTCAATAAAATCTTTAAAAGACCAAGAATCACATTGTTTTTATTTATTAGATGTCATATCTTTACATACAAACATTCCAAATGATTTCATTATTAAAAGCAGAAATAAACATTGGGATGATTTAAAAAAACATACAAATTTGAATTTAAATGAATATTTAGAAGGTTTCACAATATGTTTAAATTCAACATATTTCCAATTTAATAATTATTTTTACAAACAAAAATTTATCAGCATGTATTGCAAATTTAGTAATGGAAGATTTAGAAATTGAACTTTTAAAGAATATTAATATTATCAGTCTATATAAAAGATATGTAGATGATATTATTATTTATTCTTTAGAAAATCAAATTGAACATATTTTTCTAAAATTTAATAACTATCATGAGAAACTAAAATTTACTTTAGAAAAATTAAAAGATAATATAATTAATTTTTTAGATATGACTTTAATTAAAAAAATACTTTAATTAAAAAATACTAAAATTCAAACTTCTTGGTTTACAAAAAATATTTGGTCGGAAAGATATATTAATTTTTTATCAAATTGTGATTTTAATTATAAAAAAAGTATAATTTTATGTTTAGTTGATAGATCATACAAATTATGCAATATTGAATTTAAAAATACTACAATTAAAAAAGTTAAAAATGCTTAACCAAATTATATATAAATAATAAATTATAAATAACTTTCACATTCTTATTTTTATTATTTTAAGCGAAAATTATTTTTTTAATATTTTATCAATTAAAATAAGAAGATATTTCATAAATTAATTTGTCAATTAGGAAATTTCATATTTTGTAATAATTTAATATCTCCTGAAGAAGTTATTATCTTATAACGAAACGTTGAGATGGATATTTAAATATATATTTTTTTGAGACCTTATGCCCATTATTATTATTAGTCCGGTCAATTTAGACAATTGAAATAGCGAAAATTCCCAGAAAGCTAAATTTTTGTAGAGACCTTGGGTTGATCATTATAAATGAAGTGTCAAAAGTCCCCATCGATCCCATGTGTGCTAAAAAAGTTATTCGGGGTCAAAGGTCAAAA
>JAWQRP010003229.1:0-13737 GCA_033557875.1 Quadriops clusia | reverse complement strand
GTTGCCGGCAAATAGTGGCCAATAGCATTCAAGGTCGCAAAATTTCTCTAAACGCCATTGGCTGCTAACTGTTCAAGGCTGCTTGGAACTGCTTGGGACAGCTTCATGGAACACGGCTATAATATACAGCCTGCAAAGAACACACTTCGGCTGTAGCTTTATTGTATATGGGACGGAGTCACGCAACTGTGTGAAACTTAAAACGGTACTTATCCGAAAAGCGTAAATGCTTAGTATTTTTACAAAGATAGTTTCTTGAACTGCGGCAAATTAAAGAGTAATGACCTCCCATTTGCGTATTGTTGAGCAGCGTCCTTGGTCAGATGTTAAATTGGACATAATGCGGCTTTGATTCGATAATATTGATATTCAAAATATTTGGTCGTTAGATTTCAAGGCATCGTATGTATACAATTTTCCTTCTCTGCATTGAAATTTTAAACGACAACAAAAACATATTGGCCATTGTTTTTTATAATTTTTCTAGAACCCATAGGTTTCCCGAGTAGGTTATGTAATTATTTTGTATAATTAATAACGATGACGAAAATAGAATTTCCAACCACAGTATTGAAAGTAGTTACAATCATTTGTACATATTCAATTTAGACTGTTTATTACAATTACAATGATAAGCCAGAGCTTCTTGTTCAATTTTATAATTTTTAAAATTATTACAATATGCATTGCATGAATGGAGAATTATGCCTGTTTAAGACTCTCTCTGTCTCATAATAATACATAGCAAATGAATAATTTAACAGTAATTCCTATAAGTTACAAGGATTACAAATTTGCATCAACATCAATGTTCCATTTGTTTTGACATAGCTGGCAATTGTTAGTAAACCAATAGTAATACAGAATTTTAACGACTTTTCTAATTTCAGCTGCTGATCGAAATCAGTTACTTTGTTTGAATTGAATATTAACTAAATTGTAAAAGTAGATGAAGAAAAAAGAATATTCTGAAATAGGTCGAGTTGTGATTGTCTAGTTTTTGATGCAGCGATAGAAAAACAAAGAAATCTGAACACTCGGAAATAATCTCTTATTGACTCAAAATAATGAAAGTACTATTTTTAATTAATTGTTTAAATTTTTTGAAATTAAATGTTGGGTTTTATATCTACTTTCCTTTGCTACAATTTATTATTAGGTCCTTTCCAACAACACGAGTTGACAGTTCAACAATTGGTTTGTGTACAATACGGGGTCGATTAAGGATCAAAATATAGGCAACCAGACATTCATGTGTACAGAATGAGGTTTTCTCATCAATTTTGTTATTTTTCTTGTCGTATTCTACATATTAATGGAATGATTTACAATGGACCAAATGCCTGTACTCTCTTTTATTAATTTTTAAAAAATATTTAAACTTTAGGATGACTCATTTTTTTACGGGGAGCATCAGGCAACCTCGCTATTGTAAGAAGGATTTATACTTACTTTATATTTACAACATAATTAATTTATCTTTCATATGTACGGTTCACGCTAAGGTTAGAAGAAAGTAGATTTACAACAGTTAGCGATCGGCGTCAGTGACATTTGATAGATCATAACCTAAAATCATTCCTTCTTATTCTTCTTCTTTTGTGCATATTTTTTTTAAATATGACACATGTCAATCTATCTATCATCTGGAGATATTTGTAGCTATCTCTTTTGGTAGAATAAATTTATGTTATTACTATATTTTTCTACCTTTTCACATTTGCAAGTTGCTCCCCGTGGAAAAATTTTTCACCAGCGAAATAAAATAAATATTAATAAACCATGGCATCTTACGGGCTGAAATTTAGTAAATGATATAATCTTTATATACCTTTGTTATAGGAGTAACAAATTTCATATAATATACAGGGTGTTTACTTAAAACATGTTTATAAAAAATTCAAATTTCATAGCGCCTCTTTGAACTAGTACACATTACTAATTTCTAACGTCAGTACTTATACATTTATTAAACGGCGCGACAAGAAAGGATATTGGGTTGCATAAGCATCATTGTAGATTTCCTTGCTTGTAACCACTTCGTCAATATTACACTAGATGGCGCAATTCTTCAGGATGGTATGTGTACACTATTTCAAAGAGGCGCTATGAATTTTGAATTTTTTATAAACATGTTTTATCTAAACACCCTGTATGTACGTATTATGTACCTCTTGTATGAGAAACCCCCATCACCGTATGGCGACGAAAATTTTAGAATGGGCCGCCCCTGTGCAGTACATTAACCGATTGAACGGTCAGCTCGTGTTGTTGGAAAGAAGCTATTATGGGAAAAATTAAATTCGTCATCTCCTACTAATATTACGGGACAAAGGGGCTAACATTTACAATAAAGTAAATACGGTACTATACGCATCCACAAAGCAAAGAGTATCGATGCAAGGGTTTTATTTTACCTGCGCGGTCGTTTGCTTAAATAATAATAGAGTGCGTTTTGAATGCGTATAGATCTATTATTTGGCACGACACTGCTTGTTCCATAGACGAGTATGGCTTTGAAAATGTCTAATTTTATCTCGCCCAGACTAATTACTACCGACCTCCACAATATTTTCGTAACATAATCAGTTCATTGTTTGGGAACGATTAATAGAACAATAAAAATAAACATCCAAAATATAAACGCATTTTAGATGATTTATTTTGCTTAATCGAACCATTAAGGCCTAAATAAATAAGCAAATGTCTTTTTGTAAAGTTCTATTGCCAAATCTATGCTGATTTGCAGATGTGTCTGTTGGAGAAAGACCTTGGTTTAAAATGGTTCTCTTATCTCCACCGATTGGACATGGTTCATTGAAAAGTACTCGTTTCGAAGTTTCCCTTTGAAGACAATAGAAATCCCGACCATTTTCGGTCGTACCCGAAGGCGTACTTAGGGTTTTTGGATAGTTGCATTTTTCCTGTCGTAGTATTTATACCTGCTTAGAATTATTTTGTAGCATTCTAGTGTCTTCAGTCTACATTGACAAAGTGTCTGTGCCTTTTTGATTGTTGATATAATTTTGCAAGTGAATCCTTGTGCCATCTTCAGTTTGTACATAATTTTACAAGTAAATTTATGTGCAATCTTGAGTTTGAATATAGTTTCACCAGTGATTTTATGTGCCACTTTTTTATTCTGTTTATCGAAAATTTCTTTTTTTTCCCAAAAACGGTATAATTACGCACAAACCAGCCAGTAAAATTCAAGTCAAGTGCTTCATTATTTTTCTTCAATTTTGGTAAGTGAAAATTTCCAATTCCAGTCTTTTTTGTTGCAACCCTCAAACTGAGTTCATTTTTTAATTCCTAAACATAAACAAATTTGTTAGAACTTTTTTCTTTGCTCAAATTTTTATACTTTTATTTTCACTTTATTTAGAACTTTCTCTGTTATTTCCTCTGCTAAATTTTATCTTTTAAATCGCTCTTTCTAGCTAACTTTTCGTTTTTAACCTCTCTGAAAGATGGAAAGATCCTGGAGCAACGGGCTTCCGCGCTTTGTGGGGCCCCGCGCTATGAACCAGGTATTCCTCGAACCGCCATTTGTATTGCCAGATATGAGCAGGCCTCCACCGCCGTTGTTTCGTAAGTATTTTGCATATACCTGTAGAAGTTTAGAATCAGTTCGTTGTTACGATCTGCTTTATATATCGGATATACGACCATTTTTGTCCAAAGTTAGTGACATCTATTCCTGTTGGTATCGCTTATAAGTTGCCAACTCCTTCATTTCCGGTTGTGCCTCTGCATTTTTTAGAGGGGAAGGGGCTGAGATAGAGATACAACTATTTTTCTCTCTTGCAACCTCACTTCCCCTTGTGCACATTTTACCTGACTTGCTAGGTTTGCCTACCTGTGCTTTTCCCTTTAATTTCTTCTAGAACACGTGTTCTGGAGATTTATAAGCTTGCACTTCGAGGCTATTCTTTATTATTGTTGTTTATCTTCGGCACCTGAGTTCGACCGTCGATTCTGTTCAGCTATGACCAAAATTTGTTTCAGTTTACGCACAATTACTTCGTCTAGAATAGAACTACCGTGACATGGACCTTATTAGTATAAATAATTTTATAATTAACTGATCGTTTGCTATTCTTGTGTTATTAAACTTTTAAAGATGTCCGCCAACATTGCATATACGATTAATTTATTTGATTATTTTGCATCTCATGCAATAACAGCCTCTGATTGGTTAGCTAGTGCGCAATTATCAGTGATTACACTGATAAAACACCTTGTTGATTTCTCCTAGCGACGCAGTTCAGTCTCTTAGCTACAGGGTGTTTAAATAAAACATGTTTATAAAAAATGCAAAATTCATACCGCCTCTTTGAAATAGCACACATTATTAATTTCTAATGTCAGTGTTTATACATTTTTTAGCCGGCGCGACAGTAAAGGATATTGGGTTGCATAAGCATCATATCTATATTGTTTTAGTTTTCCTTGCTTGTAGCCACTTCGTCAATACTACACTAGGTGGCGAAATTCTATATCAAAGAAGCTGTATGAAGTTTGAAGGTTTTATAAACATGTTTTATTTAAACACACTGTATTTCTGTCTTTTGGTGCTTCAGAAAATTAAAACGTCAAATAAACTTCAAAATGAAAGATATGGCAATATGTATTTATATGTAGGTGTATTTAATAAAATGAAGTAAATTTATTGTGTACCTACTGGAGATGCAAAATAATCTAGCCGAATCGCATTCGTGCTACTAATTTTATAGGTAAATTCATTCCTGCCTCCTGCTTAGGAACGAGAATCGTGCAAATTTGACAATGAAAACCCTCCAACCCTTCGGGCTGTTGGGTTTTCAATACTTGTCAAATTTGCTCTCTTCTTCGTTCCTAAGCAACAGGCAGTCGTGAACGTACCAATAAAATTAGTGCACTTATGCTATTACTACAGATAATAAAGCGTTATTTTATGTTTAAAACCAGCTAGGTACACACTGTAGAAAACTCTTTTATTGTCAGTTTCAGGGTTACGAAGATAAAAGGTACAGGGTGGATACGCGAAAAGTGGACACCCCGATGTAATAGTAAAGATAAAGATCCCGTATTTTCAAACCGTTTGAAGCTTTTCGCATTCGTTCGTGACGTCATGTTCGAACGATCGGAAGTGAGGCAGGGGTCTTGCCACGAGGAAGAGGCCGGTTAGTTCACGAATCTTCCATAAGCCTCCATGCAAATTAATGACGTAGCCGGCCTCTTTCTCGTGGCGAGACCCATACAGCACATATGTATAGACCTTAGATCATGTATATGGAAGGAGTTCCGTCAATATACATGATCTCAGGTATAGACCCTTCGTTGCAACTCGAAGACTGTTCGAACGTGACGTCACATTGACGTCACGTACAAATGCGAAGAGCTGCGAACGATTTGAAAATATGGCCCTAGATACAAAGAACGGGCGGACAAAGGGAGCCGTCCCTTGCATTCGGAACAGGTGACTCTCGTCTCGCACAGTTCTGACGTCACGCAGTTAAACTGCGGTCTTTAACTGATCGTGTATAGAGTCCTTTAAACATCAGAAACTACACAATTACGATTCAAAATCATAATTTTTGCTTGATAATATAATTTTAATAATACAACAATATTAAGAAATATTATGGGATTTTAAAAAAATATTCTGCTAAAATTTTAAAAGTTACAGTCGTCTGCAGATTAAATGCATACGAGGGACCCCATTCTAAGCGACATTTCTGGTGGCCGAACCACCTGTGCGGCGCTTAATATTTTTGTTCACCATATGCATTTAATATGCAGTCGACGACTGTACTTTGAAATTTGATCAATTCATAATTACTTTCTCAAGATGCACCACCTATTAGCTTCCTCACATTTTCTCTCTAAAACCACTAATAAACGAGTTCCTCATTTATTTGCTGCAGATTTTCTGCCACCGGACTATATATTAATGTTTAATGAAAAATTTAATTCTGTGCGTGGTACAGTGAAACCTCGGATATTTGTTCTCGCATATATCGTATTTTGTCCATAGTCCCAACAAAATCCTATGTAATCAATGTAAATAAAAATCGCATTTATTGTTTCTCTTTTCATGTTTATTTATTAGAGCCGTTTCTTATTGTTTAATAGCCGCCTAATGGGTGTAAATATGTATAAACAAGAAATATGATCCCAAACTAATCAGAATATACTCAATAATTTGGAAAATAGACGTTATTCTATTCAAAGTAATAATTCTTAGCGAACAAAAATTGTTGTCGTTTTGAGAGACTATAAATAAATCTATTTTTTCCATTAATTTATATATATATATATATATATATATATATATATATTAACCTATATCTTGTTTCACATTATATCGTTCTAGTTTATGCACATTTATTTAACCCATAGTTTGTTTCTGTATCTTGTTTAATTTTGACTGATTTTGTGTCTTTCTTGTAGCGTCTGAAGATGGGTCAGTCAGACCCCGAAACCGGTAACGTAGCAAATATACTAATACATGGAACATTGTGAAGGTTTTAATACTTCCACCTTACTCCAAAAAATAAATAAGTTTTCTCAACTTGTTATTTGTTGGATATTTCTAATTTTTTCATATTAGGTCGTTATGATCGTTTTCCCGCGATAATCATTTTTTGTAACCTGTCCCTTCGAAAACGAAAAATCCAGGTTTCACTGTATATAGAAAATTCAAAATAAACTGATTATATGGTATATGATATTTTCAATTCTAAAAATGTTGCAGTTGATCTTAGTAGACTTTTATTTAGTTCATTTTAATTTTAAACTACTTTTAAAAAACTTTATGATCTGTTACTATGATTATTTCTATAATTATTTTATTTTACCAAAACATTTTACCAACTAGATTATCTAATGATATTTTGCATATTTAATTGTTACTTATTTACTTCCATATTACGTATACGTCCACCACAGATATTCCGAATATCACATTTTTTTAAATTTCAATTTACATTTTTTTTGCATTTAAAAAAAATTGACTATAATACTGTTTGGATATCTTTAAAAGTGACCACAAAAGCTTATGGATGTTCTAATTCAGATGAAACCAATTGCCTTTTGTTTTAATAAAACTTTGTCAGAAATTGTGCTTTTTCTTTCTACAACTAATATGAATTTTTTCATTGTTTGCTATTTTTTAAAAAAGTAGCTATAAAAGAATCACCTATTTATTATTATACATGGTTTTCTATATGAACTGAATATTTGTAAGTATTTGGGAGATAAATTTAAAACAGTACTTTCTTGATTCTATTTTTATTTCCACTTAGTAGATGACTGGTTTTACTGGAAGTTCAGCACCATCCCATTGAAATTGATAACGTACTGAACAAAATTAAAAACAGTATTAGCATTCTTTTAATATTTATTGCCTAAGAATTTAATATATATATAATCTTTATTCTGTCTGTTACGAAAACTAGCGACACATGCACAAAAAACTAACTAAAAGTTCGACGGAGCTGAAAGTGAGGTTAGTTAAACATGTCATTTGTGACAGCGTCAAAATGAAGGTATTAAACATTATTTGATGCTGCTTGGGGTTGTCTGATTGTAAAAACATTTCTTCTTGTCTGTTCGTTAATTAATTGTAAGCAGGACTTTCTAGATCAGCCCAATGTACAAACATCGGGCTACCATTTATACTTATTTACGTGCAAAATAGGAATTATTTGCGGCTTAAATTTAAAAATGAGAATTTATGAACAATACACTTTTGGTATATGAAAGCTTATATCAAAGCAGGTTCGTCTACATAATTTTGTATTTTATTATAGTTCCTTAACGTTTGGTAGTTTTATAGCTTCAAGGCCCTTGACACCTCAGCGTAAGTAATCTTGTGGGGTTTAATTCTTTTCAATAATTTTGAATTATTATCAATATAGGTAGTGTAAATCAACAAAAGCGTTTTGCAACTTAACGTTTAACAAAATTTATAAATGCAGTTCAATCTTATGTGAATTTGTGATTGATCTTATGATTTGATGTTTGAAATGTATGGATGGGGCACTTTTGATTTGTATTCCATTCAAACATAAGAAAATAAAATTTATTGTTGACTAAAATTTGTGATTTTTTTTAGGGCCTGACGGCTTTCATGTAACAAACCCACCGCAACAATTTGTACAATCCGCACCCCCCACGCAACCTACTAACCCAGGACCAGGGATTAGGGCGATGGCTCCGACAGGCCCACCCACCCAGGCGTCAACTCCACCTAACGCCGAAATAAAAGTTCAGCAATTACAGCAAAATATAACTCTAGTAAGTATAAACAAATCTCTCGCTTATAAAAATATTTGTAATGTCAATTTTTCTTTAAATATATTCTTCATATGACCCTTTTTTATCTTTATTTTTCATTTCCAGCCATTTAACCCGAGAGCACCACAGAATTACTTTCGGACACAAACTCCTACTAACCAAACGTCAAGAATGGCGAGTAGGCCGGTAAGTAATGTTTTTATTCCTGCCAAAACTTTATATTTTCCTAATTTCTGGCATCTGTAACTGGCCTATGATACGGAAACAGGGAGATGTTGAATAAATGAGATAAAAAAACATTTTTTACATATCAATCTATTAATTTTAGTACGACATCATTCATTGAACTGATTCAAAATAATTTTTAAAAACTGTTACAGGGGGGCCACCAGGTGTTTCAGCCACCTCAAATGCAATACATACAAGCTGGCCAGCATTTTCTTTACAATAACCCGATGGTAATGTTTGGGGGAACTCAAAGGCCAACACCCACAACAAATTTTGTACCAAATTATCAATTAATTCCTGGACAACAATTTTTTCCCATTACACCTCCTGCACAAGCACCACATTGTAAGTGTATTTGCTTTTTCGTACTTTATATTAATACGTGCCTGTAAAATACATACAATTCTTAAAAAACAAAACTAGGCATCTCGTACATGTTTTATTTACGTTATTATATGTAGTATTTTTTTTCACATTTAAGCAGTAATTAATTATTCATTTATAAGTAGGTATTCTTATAAAATAATATAAAAATTGGTCAATTGGTCAAGAGGCCTAATTCAAGAGATACTATAAAAAAAAAGATATGTAAATAGTAACAACCCATCAAATTTCAATTTTCATTCAAAGGTTGTAGATGACACCAATTAATAAATCACTTACTAATAACCAACTCAAACCAATATTATTATATGTAATCTTACGAGTTTGATTAGAATTCATTAAACGTAGATTGCAATAAAAAAATATTGAATAAAGCCTTTTGTAGTAAGACACATTTTATTAGGCTATGTACAATCTGGTGATTTGGAAAATACATATTAAAAAAAGATTTAGGTTTTATGTCAATTTTTTTGATAATATCTCATGATAAATGACTTAATAATTTGTCATTTCTTCAAATTTTTATTTTTCATAATCATCTCAATTTCTTTTTGAAATATGTTTTGTAAGGCGCAAAAAAAATAAATCTCACAGTGATGAATAAACAAAAAGCAAAAATATATCTTTTTAAATGAAGAGTACGGTGTCAATCAAATTTGAAGAACAAATTTGCCTCGCTCTAAATTAAGGTCTACGAGAGTGTTGTTGAAGTAAAAGATGACTTTTGAGCGTCAAATTTTGTTTTGCAGACCAGTTGTACCAGCAACAATTTCAGGCGATTCCAAGACAGGTAGCTCCGCAACAAGTACAATTGCAGCCGCCAAATCCTTCCTTGCCTCCAACGCCAGCATTACCTATTACTCAAAATGTGCAACCTCATGGGGCAACGAAGAAAAAGGAACGGCGATCTCACGCAATCGCTGTGATAGATCCCATTACCGGTAGGTTTTATGTTTTTAATTTTGCTTTATGGTCATAGTCCATGTTTATAACTAAAATATAGTTAATATTTTATTTACACAACTATAATTTAATGCTTTGGCATTTCAGGGAAAGACATGTTGAATGAAGTGTTTGAGAAGGAAAATCCTGATTCAGGAGAGTCTTCTGCAAGACAGACACCTCAACCTACGTCCCACAATAAGGACATACAGGCAACTTTTGCTAAGCAGGTTGCTCAAGCAATCAATGATAAATTACCCATTGATGAAAATGAGCATACAAATAACCATGATCTTCAATTGGAGACACATATTTATCATCCCCAACCTCCCATGGCTGTGCAAAATAGTAGTAGAGAACATTTAGCACAATCTAGTAAACTACAGGTTAGTTGATAATGTAGATTTTACATAATCAGATTAACGAAAGTATATATTTTGATAATTAAACTTTTTAGCTGCAACATCTGTTCATTTTGTTTTTTTTTTTTAGCCCCAGACTAAGGAATTTATTCCGGGTATGCCTACAAACTCGCCCAGTACAGCTAAAGAAACTCCAGTTGTGTCTGCCATAACTGATGCAGTGGAGGTTATGGTCAAACCAAAAGATAGGGAAAGCCCTATTAAAGGAGCCAGGAAACAGAGAGAACAGCGAGAACAAAGTCAGAGAGATCACAAGGACTCTGGCAAAGATGCTTCTTCTAAAGATATGACTGAAAAAGTTAAAGATGAAGTAAAGTATAGTAAAGACAGTTCTTCCATAACTGCTGCTCCTAAAGATGTTAGGGAAACTTCGATTCCGAACACACGTGAGGAGAAACGAAACCAGAAGAAGGATAAGGGAGAATCGAAACAAACCACATTACCCTCTAGTTTAGCTAGCGAATCCGCACCAGAATGTGTTCCTTCAGCTGTGGCACCGGCTCCGCAGCCTATTGAAAGTAGTAAGTCGTTTTTTATTGATTTATGTAAGAGTTGGTAAATTCTAAATTATCTGAATGGCATTGACCATTAAAATATCTAACCTTGAACCACTTATCATAAATAATTGTTTCCAACTGCAAAAAAGTATTTCGCATCATGTTACTTTATTTCTTGCATTCACATGAATTGATAAACAATAAATTTTTTAAATGTTGGAACTTTGGATAGTTTCATTTAAAAGTTAATTGAAGTTTTAAAAAAAGTATTATTTATCTTTAGAGAGGATGTGTAGTTTAGTAAATTAAATGGTAGAATTATAAATTTGCTTCTTTTGTGGTTAGAAGCATGGCAGAATTGGGAAAGTTATGCATATTATTGTTAATGTATGGTTTAAATGTTGTAAAGTTGTATCAGTTAAATTTTAGAATGTTTTGATTCATTGAAATAATTGTTTTTAAAGTTCAATAGAAAGTATATGTTCAAAATTTGTTTCCCTTATGAACGATACAACCATATGGAATTCTGCAGATACCATTTGAAAGGTCATAAAAGTGTGTCGATCCATTCACCTACAAAACATATGCATAATATTATATATTAATATGTTTGTACAGTAATTTTTATTTGTCACTAGCAAACGGATTTTTTTAGGTAGAGAAATAGTAAACAGAAAAATATCTACGAAAGTATAGTTTTAAATGTTTAGTTGGTCAGGTTATGTACTTTTATTGTTCACTCAAGTGAATTAAAAGGAAATTAAACATTTTTCAAGTAGAAATTAAATTCAGACTCATTTTTATACATGCTCTAAAATAGAAAAATCATTTGGCCCCGATATTCAAATAAACGTTATACCGGAAGTAGGAATGTATCTGGCTGCCATTTGTTCTACAGCCGGAAACACATTCAATGGAACATGGCGATTGGTCGGAGGAAGAGGTTATAAATAACAAATGGAATTTAATTCTGGCAATCGCATCAAGTTTGGTTGACAGCTAAGAAAGTGCGTAAAAATTGGGTTGATGCACATGCAGTCGTTTCCAGGTTCTAAAAATATTTAAAAAATGATCCATGACCCTGTTTGACGCCATATTGTGCATTTTGCCAAAACTGCATTTTTTCACGTTCGGGTTTCTTCGGACGTTCGGCGGCACACGAAGTAACTCAAAATGGCCGGTTCTTCCTCATTTCATGTGTCGTGACCACATGGGTCGCACACAACGTGGTTCAAAGTTACAATGTTGAAAAACTACAATACTCCCTCAATAGTCTTCTGTTTTAGTATAGGTTTTAAGTGTTATTAGTTATCTTAATTTAAAATACGTGGTTATGTGATTTTAAAGATATTTGTTGTAAAAGTTAGTTGACCTTGCCGCCCGCCATACGTATCGTTAAGAAGTTTCGCAAGTGTACCAGAAAACCTCATTTAGTTTCGATAAGTTGTCGTTTGATCTGTGCCTATTCATAATTTATTATTTAGTTACCTTTTCACAAATTAAAGTTAAGTTTTGACCGATAAAGGCACCGTATGTGGGCCTTGCATTCCTATCGCAATTCTTCGTCACTTCTAAGAATAGCAAGTTAACCCGGCATTTTCAACATGTGGCAGACCGTTCAAAAGAAAGGTAAAAAGACATTTTACTGCAATCCGCCTTAGAGCCTTATGCAATTTTCAAGTTTTAGAAAGTTGCAAATCTGGTTCACCTTGTTTCGAAATCCGTAAAACGTCTACATGACCATTAACAGATTTTTGTGATTTTTGTAATCTAGCCAACTTCACAGAAAATAAGGTCCCACGTATCTATTTCAACCATGTGCACTCCCGTAATATTCTCGATCTCCAACGAATATTTTCTCCTAATCCGATTTTTAATTTATTTCCGACCAATGAATCGCCAAAATTCCATATTCATTTTCCATCCACTGATTCATTTACAATAAGTAATCCCAACAAGACATTGATACAACCATATTATCTATGTTTAGACACATTTGGAATTTTGTCTAGGTGCCAAAAGTCTAATAATAAGTCTGGTCTATTTGTTCTGTTGTTGAATGCATTTATAAGAAATTTTTAAACACTCACATATAGAAAGTAATGCTAATTCAACACACCTTGACCGTGAAGTTTTTTTTAGCACCCGAATATAAATGCCTTTAATAAAGTTTATAATCTTCTAGAACCTTTGCATCTACTTCAACACACATATCAAGACCTCATCCTGTTTATCATGTATTAGGTTATCAAATGTGGTTAAGCTTTACGTTTTCATTGAAGTACAAAGTTTTTCATCTTACGACTGACCGTAAATTAACTAATTATCCTTTGTTTCATATGTTGATACTTTCTTAATAAACCTTTATTTAGTCACTGATTTTGATAAAGAATCAGAGTCTATATAGTCAATGTAATAAGAAGTACAGTACTTTGTACATCAAATGATGCCATTCACTATCAGATTAACTGCAGATGGCTTCATGCGATGGACTGTAGGTGAATATCTCAGACGACCATACGTTACCAGTCAACGGTCTGCAGGCAGTTGTAAGTATCACAAATCTGCAGGCCGACGTTGTAGGATTTTGACTGCAATTCGTTTAAGAGGGCTTACTAGTAAACAAACCGCACTTTTCAGATATCTCAAAAATTACTAGGCGGATGCTTTAAAACATGATTTAAAAGGTAACTACAACGCCCCTTTGGTAATTATATAACTACAGTGTAATCTCGGTAGTCCGAACTTCGGTACTCCGAACACTCCAGTATTCCGAACTGGCGAAACAAAGAAAAATTACTGACTTCTTTAAAAAAGAGTGATTTTTGTTTTTTAATGTAACTAGAATTTTAAGTAAAACATGTACATACATACCTACTTTTTATATAAGTAAAAATAGCAAAAATATGTAGGTACATACATACATGGTTATGTGCAATAATACATACTGTTTAATCTTTTTTACAGCCTTTTTCCTAATA
>JAWQRP010003228.1:0-13738 GCA_033557875.1 Quadriops clusia | reverse complement strand
TTTGCCTACGAATTCTGGGATGCTACGAAAACAACGAAAAAGGGTTCCTACCAAATACTAGACGATCACAGGTAATTTTGGCCAAATAGAGTTTCGGGTTGATTTGAATCTCCCGCCATTTCCGCTTTCGGAATATTTAAATAAGTGCCGCTTTAGAGCACAGCATCTGGAGGTGTCCCCCCAAACCTCACAGTATATGTGTTGAATGACATGTCTGTGAGTATATAAAATCCCCCAATCTACTACAAAAATTGTTAGTGTTTGATTGAATTTAAATACCTGAGATAAATAATTTAAAAACAATTGCAATTGGCATTCGCCGTTGTTAATTGTGTTCAACAACATAAGTTCTCGTTACGATCTGTCCTGAGCAGTTAATAGCAAATGTGGAATACAAAACAATTCTTCACCCTTGATTCATGGTAAAGCTACAACAAAAGACAGAAGAAGCCTAAGAAAAATGGTTAACGCCAGTTTTCCAGGCAATAGGATGACTTATGCGAGCTTATGAAAGGAATGAAAAAAGCAGCTAAGGAAATGCATAGAAATCTATAGCGTAATGGGAAGAAACAACTCTGGAAAATGACATCATATATAGAACAAAATATGTAAGAAAAATGAAAAAACAGAACAAACAGATATAGAGTAATTGAAGAAATAGGTACAACTTTGAGGAATGTAAAATAACAAAGGTATACAGAAAGACCTCGTCAAACATAGTAGGCAGCAAGATATTTTAAGCATTTAACAAATGTATGTCTCAAAGTCAAAAATGATGTAGGTATGATATGAGTGGAAAAATTCTATTAGTGTGATTGGAAGATGTATAGACCAATAATAAAAGAAAAGAGTTGATAAGGAATGGAAAAATACAGAGGAACAGAGTGTTTTCAGGCAGGCAGATCTTGTACAAATAACAACATGATATTTAGGAATAGGTTTCACTGGCGATATGAAAGATGTTTGTAAGTAAAAAAACAAACTTTCATCAGATAGTACGTTTATTGAATATTTAAGAATTTGTTTTGATCACATAATAGAAATCTAGGAAACAAGGGTACTTATCCAGGGGGCCACTGCATCTGCCGACCAGACAGGACGTGAATGTGCAAGTGATAAACGGATTGAGCGCCTATGGGTCCATCGTTTACCACAATCCTGAAGCCATTCTTCAGGTTCCTTTTCTGCGCTATCTTTCTCGCTACCAACATCAAGTGGCCTAGAAGCGCTCCATCGGTGTCTTCAGCTTTCGAGAGCTGTGTTATTGGTTTTCTCGGAATCACCAAGTAGTGTACGGGGGCTTGTGGGTTAATGTCATCAAATGCTACACACTGTAAAAAATATATAATTAAATTGAATAGAAGTTGCTCCAAAAATTGAAAATACTTCTCTAAAAATAAGTCGTACGTCTTCCAGAAAAATATCAAGCTAGCAATGGCGGGCTAACCTTTACTACTTCAGTATGAAAAATTTTGTCGGAAACTAACAATAAGTACGATGTTTTTCTTGTAATTGTAAAATACTCGTATTACTTCAAATGAAAATATGTATCTAATAGCATACTTAATACGTTTAATTGTAAATTTGTTAGAAAAATGAACCGACTTAACCTTGACATTCGTAGGTATGAAAATATTTCTTAATGAAATGTTACCAAATTGTCCTCGTGGATGAAGGTGCAAGGAATCTCCTTTCTCAAAATCTTCCCGAAGATCGTATCGCCTTGGCCCCCACAAGCTGCAGCTTGTTGAGCAAGTTGAACTTCGTTTGCTGCCATTTTCTCCGATAATGACAGGAGCAACAACAGTTGACGTTTATAGGATGGCTACTATTTCAATGCTACTATCAAGTCAGTTCAAATCATTTATTTATTCTTTTGCGGTATACAAACTCACATTCATGCGCCTCGCTTGGCATTAATAACACACTAAAGTTAAAAGCTACATAATTAAGAAATAATTTAACACAGATTTCTTCCTGCGCGGAAAATAGTAACAAAGGAAAGCGTAAATAAATCAAGATCTCTTGGGCGACTTTCAATTGGTGCCGGTCGATCCAAAGCCACCTTCACCTCTAGTGGTCTCTGTTAGGTCATCGGCTTCTTCGATTTCGGGATAATAAATACGCTCGCATATCAACTGTGCAATTCTATCGCCTTTTTTCACTTCGAAATCCTTATCGGAGTGATTAAAAAGTACCACCTTTAAAATTCCACGGTAATCTTCGTCGACGACGCCAGCTGAAATATAAATAAAGTTTAGAATACCATTCGTTGAATGCTATTATACAAAAAAATATGTTGATGCGTAATAGGAACGAGTGTGAATGTATCCATGTCGCTAGGGGTTCTTATCCTAAATAAATTGAGGTCATATTTTGCGTTGAAATTAAATTTTAATTGAATTTACTAATTTTGGTGTATATGATTTGTTACTTTTTTGATAAATTGCTTTCTCTCTTTAAAAGTTCATATTCGGACGCTAATTTCATACATGTGGCACAAATCCACGGCATAGCCATCTTCATACTCGATTAACATGAATATTCTAGCAAGGTATTTCATTAACGTAAATATTGTAATTTTTTATATTACGTCAAACTTAAAGTTTAGATAGAACATTCAATTTTATTTACAGGAGAATCTTCAAAAAATCAATACAATACCCTTTTTATTCATCTTTTTCATGTAATCCACAAAAGAGGTTACGTATACTTACCGCCAACATCAATGAAATTCTTAGCGGCTAATCCGCTTCTTGGGGCAATTCTTCCGTAGCAGCCCTCAGGAAGTTGGATTTTTATCCCTGTATCAACCATTTCTTTCCCTCTTGCGGGAACGGTGTAATCATAAGCACTTCTTAAATCATAGCCGGCTGCCTTAACAGATCCCTTACTTGGAGCAAAGGCTTCAGGAACTACCTTTGTAAATTTTAACACTTGCTTTATGGTGTTAGCGGAAGGCATTTTGCACAAACAATTATTTTCACCAGAACAAAAAACGTTTGTGACGGAAGGTTAAGTTTGGCTGGGCTTATCAACCTAATTCAAGCAGGTGTTCTCTACAGTCTTGCTCACTGGGACCGTTTTTTTCCCGCTAAATTTGAACGCTTGACATTGGTGGGCTGCAAACAAGAGGCTTAACTGATTGGTCAAGTTGCTTTTGTAAAATATGAACCCTCCAATCAAATCATGTAACTTTAACATAAATGGCGGCAAAAATTTGAAATGAAAACTGTATACAACATTAATTTAATATACACACAATCAGTGAGTATAGGAGTTTATACTCAGACACAATACAATGCGCATGTTTAGAGTGACGTAAAAAAAATTGTGGCAAATCATCGTCCGTCCCGTGATGAAATCATTGAACAGGCGTGTTAAAATGCAGTATTTTGTTTTAAACATTGAATGAATAATATATTATATTATATTACATAAATAATATATTATATGACATACATAATATATTATATATGTAGATTTAATACTTCAATCAAAGAACCAGTTCGATCTTATATCTCAAGGCAAAATATTTATCTTTCAGGAGGTAGAAGCAGGTTACTTTATTGGAAAAGCACAAAAGACACCCCATTTAAAATAAAGTAACGAGTATATATTTTGCAAAAAAATTTTAAAATACACTAATTTGGTAAATTTCATACAAACTATCTCTCTCTCTATACAGTAATAATAATAATAATTGAAATAAAAGGCAATAAGTATACAATATAATCGAAACATACATATCTTAACGTTGACAATGATTCATATTTATATTTATTTACTCAAATATATATTATATAAAAAAGAAACTACGTAAACGTAACAACATATTAACGCAGATCATAATAATATTTTTTTGTTTTTTTATTAACACATAATATGGGATGAGGGGGCTTCTGTGGTAACACGTATTTAATACGTAAAATACTTTTAACACAAACTAATATTTCAAGGTTAAAAATAGTTTAGTATTAAAAACACATTTGTGGTAGAACCTACGACACGGAAATTAAAGAAAAAACGTACGCCATGTAAATAACACTTCCTTCGAAATAAACATTTTAACAGTACATTGTAAGTTGTCAATGTTGCAAATATCATCACAGAATCCTGCGATACCTGGATTTCGTATACAGTCCAAAAATTCAACACATCATATAATATAATTTATAAGTAACTAAATATTAACTTTAGTTTCAATCTTCTCCAAATAATAGACTCCGAAATAATAGACTTTATAAAAATAGCTCTGTTGAAAATTCAACAATTTCTATGCGATCACATTCCAAAAATAGTTACGTTCGCTTTTTCTTTCACTTACAAACTAAATTATTGCTCACCGATTACTGATACAGTTTCTTTTAGTCTTTAGCCAGAAGTATCTTAGGTACTTCGGTATTATTAAATTTTCACATAAATATTTCCAACTTGAATATTACATTTTTGATTCATTCTTCTTTTGAGTCCTTAATTCTTTTGATTCCTTAATTCTTTTGATTCCTTAATTCTTTTTGTTTCCTAATTCTTTTGGTTCCCTAATTCTTTTGGTTCCTTAATTCTGTTGGTTCTTTAATTCTTTAACAGTTCTTTGTATTCACCTAAAATTATTTTTCACTACTTCACCTAATAGTAAATTTGCTCAGCAATACAATTTTTCATCCTAAAATATTTAGATTTTTATTCAAATTAGTCACAATTCATTCAAATAAAATTTGCAACACCAACAAAGAAATAACACTTAAAACTCAGCGGAAATCATACTATAAAAAGCTTACACGCATTATTTACACATATCTTTGAGATCATATTTATGTATTAGTTCCTCTTTAGTACTATACTGAGTGTGTTTGCTTATGAAAAAATATTTCTTCTGTTTGTCGATTTTTATGTACTATGTATTTGTATGTACTATGTATTTTGTTTATCGCTTTATTTGTTGTATTGTTTTGTTTATCATTTTCATTATGTACTATTTGGTTTCTTTGTTTATTACTATTACTATTTTCTGTTTTTACTTGATTCTATATTATTTATGTATATAGGTTCTGTTATTTGTAGTTTTATTACTGTATGCATTATATCTATTAGTTTTTCTTGATCGCCTATTTGCTTATGATTTATCAGGTTCAGGTTCAGTAGGTTTGTTATGGTTCTTCATTTGAAAGAAAAAAGGTAAGTGTTTTAAGTATACAAACGTTAGGGTAGGATTACGCCTCAGTTCGGATGATTAGGATAGGAGGTAAATGGCGAGTAAAACAATTCCATGATAATTGGGAGACATTGACTCCATTAAACACCGATTGATTGCTAACACTAATTTACGACATAGAGCTGCATGGTAATCGTGGGGACCCCATTTGGGTCAAGACACGGTCCAGCCATTGGAGGGGCCCGTTCAGGTGCAACTCGATCCAGCAGGGTGTCGATGTTACCGTTTGGCGCCTAGAATTCAGGTTAGTTTGTTTGTAAAATCATTTTTAAAAATTGCCTTTAAATATGTATACTTTTAGTTAATACCTATTAAAATAAATATAATTTATTGCACTTTCACTTTTGTTTATTTTATTGATATTTCTGATATTTTTGCCATCTCTCCTTATCCTTTTTGAAGCACAAACAGTTTACACAGCAATTTATTATTAAATTATAATGAACTTGCATGTAAATTCAATACCTCAATAAGTAATAATTAAAATACATATTATTTGGTAAATTGTTATGAATAAAATTTATATATAGAGTGATTCTAATCATAGCACACATTTTTTGAACTCATAATAGATCTCACCAAAATTAGTAAAAAAGTTTATATGGATCACGTCCGATTCTCAACCATAAGGGAGGTATGGCCCTCAAAGTTAAACAGTGAAAAATCTATTGCCAACCTTATCATTGGGGATGGTTTTTAGGCATAGCAACTTTAGGTGGTTATGCAAGATTATGGATTACAAATCGAAGGTGTCAATGAAGTTCCTTGTGAAATTATATGAGAATGAAATACCCGTTGAGTGTGGAGAATTATGCATTGATAGAGAAATATTTAAATATCTCCTAAAGGGTGCAATTTGGGGTGGTTACATATAGGATATTTTGTTTGAAATTAAATGATGATTAGTATTCTGCAACGGCTATTGAATAATTTCATCTAGTATTTAAACCATAGTGGAAAAACCGTGCCAATACTCTTATTTGTCATAATTTCAGGGCGTAGTTTTGATGATTCTTGAATTTTGTTGTTTCTCAAAGATTACAAACAGTAAAGACGTCAGTGAAAAATCAACGTGATGGGGCACCAAATGTGGCAGTTATACAAAAAAATGCCTAGTTTATAAGTCAACTTTGGGGGGTTGTATCTCCCTTAGGGATGAGAATCGCAAATAGTCGCTTTTTTGCTTATTTTGGTGAAATTTATTATGGGTTAAAAAATGTGTGCTACGACTAGAATCACGGTGTATATTTAGCATAAGTGTTATAAAATGTTCTCTAGTGATATAGGTATGAAAAAATATATATTAATACAAAGGTATATTTTTATGCAGTAAACAGGTCAGAAATCCAAATCAAATTTAATATTTACCATGTTTCCATTGGTATTTTTTAGGAATCTATCTATGTTTAGATGTCTAGACACCTATGTAAATAATGTTTCAAATTTTTATTTTCCTTATGTACAAAGCAGTTTATCATCATCGATATTGAATTTATGACCTGAAAGCAGCAGATGTTTATCAAAAGTGGATTGTACATTGTTCCTATTATGTTCTTTAATACGTTTACTAATGGATTTAACTATTTCCTCCATAAAAACTATGATAGAATCTTTACATTTTAATTTGTATACCTCATTCTTAGAAGAACATAAGTTTATAAGAAATATATGAGTTGTAATCTACTAATTTATTGTTGACATCCTGCATATATTTGTAAGTTGAAAAGGACTGCAGTGATGGTCGAAAAGTCACAAATGAAAGATAAACACATAAGGTGAAAGTTCAATCATTTGATTTAACTTATAGTGTAACACCTTAATATAATTTATAAACCAAATTAATTAAAAAATGTTTTGGGAAACATAAATAATGTACTTTTCATAAATTCATTTAAATTCAAATAAAATAAAAATATAGATAAATCTGGGTCAAAAGGATAAATATGTAGAAATCAAAATGAAATCATAGTGTACTATAGTAATATATCGACCTGCACTAGGAAATGCTTAGTTATGATGTATAAGCATTTCCTAATAAGCTATTACAATTAAAATAAGGAATGTCAGTGTAAGAATGTGTATATGTTAACAACCACTTACTTGGGAACGACTTGACTTGTAATGGTACAACTGATTGATTCATCTAATAAAGATATATATTGTTAGGTTCTAATATCATTGATATTGTTTACTTGTGCACGTGGACCTCAGAATTACATTTATCATGGTACCCTTGTGGTCAATCATTAAAAATACTACGCAACGAATAAAACGTGGCTAATAAAAATCAATGAACAAAACAAGGATGAAAGTTGAAACATCTAAATTCTATTACGGAACAATATTGCAAATCGTGTCCGGTGATGCTGATTTAGTGAAATTTTTCACCCTCTGCACAAATAAAGTATCAAGAATTTACAACTTCATTTTGATTTCTACATAATAAGTCGAGAAATAAATGTTATATCACTGAATATAGAGTATATATATTCATTTTAATTTTATTTCAAAAATTAAGAAAAGGTGGCTTTGCTTTCAAAAGTTAACTGTCATTTTAAAAACTCTTATAGGTTAGTTTTTGAGAACAACTAAAGGGTTTTATAGTTTTCTACAGGATAAAAGTTTTTGATAAATACATGTATAAAAAAGTTTTTGATTAATAAATAATGAGATATTAAAATATTTTGGCAAAAGACGGTCGTGAAAGACCTAATTTAAGTCCAAATACAAGGCAAGCACTTGTAACCGAGCATGAAAATCATTGGCCGATTGTGCTCAAGTAGATGTCAAGTCTTATAAGAAATTATAATATATTGATTATTTTTAAAAGATATTAATTTTTAAAGAAATCTGGTACGTATTTTTGGATAGGAAGAAAAATTTAAATCGATGGAGTAATAAGTTATTAATTAATTTAAATTTATACTTAAATAATAAATTAGGTTTTATTGTCTTTTGGGAACGAGTCCTTAACGTAACCACAAGAGTACCTTGGTATTCTCTCTAGTTTTAAAGTGTATTGTAAATTTTCTGGAAATACATTTCGCTTATGTGTTATTTAGGAATTTTCATAATAAAGAGCCTCTGATGAAGCGACGATCACCATGAAACGTGTTAGACTACTAATTTAAGTAGTTTTTCATTTAAGCAAAGGACTCATTCCAAAAACCAATAAACCTAGTAAAACTGAGTATTTCAAGAAATACTTTTCTAAATGCATAATAATGTTAAATCTGCATACTAACCTATACTCTGCGCCCCATCCTTTAACGAATGACATGCGTATTGTGCACATTCTGGTAAGCTGATAAACAGCCTCAAATCCCTGACTAACGGACTGCGAGAGCAGCGCTGCGAACTCTTGATTGTTGAATATTTTCAAATTGCAACCTGGAGGTATTTTGCAAACGGTAGCCGGGTGCCAGCCGTATCTTTGGTTACAGTTTGGTGACTGGACGAAAATACTTGAATCACTCAAACATTCTGCAAACACTTCTCCACCTATAAAGAAAAATATTAAATAAAACTTTATGAAGTAGTGAGGCAAGGTATTAACTGAGACAAGCTAACAAGTGAGACCAGATGACAAGTGACACAAGGTAATAAGTGAGACAAGATAACAAATGAGACAAACTAATAAGTGAGACAAGATAGCAAGTGAGACAAGCTAATAAGTGAAAAAATATGGAGTGGTCTCCACTCGACTTTCTCGCATGTTTCTAAGTTGCACTAGACAAGATAAGACAGATTCACATTAGGATTCAGAACGATTTTTGAATAATTTTGTTATTATACACACATTCATATTTAAAAAAATAGATAAAAAAGATTACTTCCGGTTGGACAGTTCTGCTAAAATTACATATCCGTGAGTTTTTTGTTATTTCTGAAGCTGGTACAAAATTTGAAACAAATACCTTGAAGCAAAAGGGTACTTTACTTGAAAGAGTTTCACTTCCGATTCAGGTAAACTACCACTTCCGGTTGAGGGATTAAGCTAAAATTTGATATCTGTCAGTTTTTCGTTATATCTCAAGCTAGTACAAAATTTGAAACAAATACCTTGAAGCAAAAGGGCACTTTACTTGAATGAGTTTCACTTCCGTTTCAGGTAAACTGCTGCTTCCGGTTATCCGAATTAACCCAAAAGTTGATACGAGCTTACTTTTTAGCTCAAATGACTACATACCAAATTTCATCGATCTAGCTCAAGTCGTTTTTGAGTTATCGTGTTTACACACACACAGCCAGACAAAAAAGCAAAAAAGGGCCAAATCGACTCAAAATGTCGAGAATCAGCAAAATCTCAACAAATTTTTTTCGCATGATGACTATACTTTCTCTGCGAGAAAGTAAAAAGTTAACAAATAAAACAAGTGACACAATCTAACAAAAGAGGCAAGCTAAAAAGTGAGACAAGCTATCAAGTGACATAAGGTAACAACCGAGGCAACTTACAAAAATTAAACAAAATCAAAAAATGAAGAAACTTAAATAGAAAATTAAGAAACAAATAGGGAATGAAGAAACTTAAATAGAGAATGAAGAAACTTAAATAGAAAATGAAGAAACTTACCAATATAATACAGTCTTACGCCTTTCCCTATGTGTCGCCTGGTCTGCTCCACAACAGTATTCCTATTCACATTTGAGAGGAGCCCCAAGCAAAACCTTTCGGAATTGCTAGGATCAGTGAATCCATCCACCGTTATAGAGGGTTGGCTTGCGTGGAAAGTCTCCCCGACTCTCGTGTTCAGCTCGTAATAGCTTATACTGCACCAAAATGCGGGTTCATGGTACATGACGGGTTGCGCATCACTTGTAAGGGAAGAGGGAGGCGTGGGTGATAATCGGGTCATCATGTTGTCATTGGGGTCTATGGGATCCCCGTCTTCCGACATGTAACCTGGTGGGGGCGTCTCAGTGGGGGGCGCTGAGCTGTGTGGAGATCCCAGGTCTGAGGGGTTGGGGCAGAGGCCGACAGGCTCCATGTACACCCCCGAGTGTTGCATGTGCAACCCGAGACTGTTGGGGTTGAGGGGGAAAGATGTGTTCTCGGGGACCGAGGTGCTTAAATCTTCTAACGAGTGCGGGAATAGGTTGTTCTCGTCATTCGTCAGGATTTGCCTCGGGACCAAAATAGCAGGTAGGGCAGGGCTCTCTATCCTTATGTAATGGTAAGGGTTGATGCAAACCTCATCCTTCTTTAAATTGTAGGCGTACTCACAGTGTTCTAAAGATCTGAGCTCGTGGTGGCTCTGTAACTCAGGCCACCTCCACAGACGGCAGTAGATTACGTGGGGCAAGCCTTTGCGTTGTTGTTGGATGTTGCCAATTTCCGCTGGGCGAATTCTGTAAGTAATTCTAATATTATCGGTTGTTTAAAAAAATTTGAATTAAAACATTTTTAATAATTTTGTTTACTGTGTCTTTAATAATGTTCATTGCTATACTTCTTTGACAAAATTTACAGGTACCCAAATTTACCTTTGTTCTAATAAGAAATTTGTCGTATAGGGTTTTATTTAGTTTACATATGCACATTTCATGTAATATAACATTGACAACATCAAAGGATGTACAACATGCAAATAACAGCTTTAAACAAAATAAATATTGTGTTTAATACAGCAAATTCAGAAATTATTTTTAGGTAATATTTTGCAATTTAAGTTGTAATTAAAAAAAATTAATTTGTTAAATTTCAGTCATAGTTTACCGAAATTCCTTTTTGCAATTATGCTAAAATGTATTGTTAATACAAAAATGGCATTTTGTATTAAAACAATTAAGATACTGAAAAGTTAACCAAAACATATTTGTGTTATTATTTTCAATATTAGTTTTTAGTAGTGACCTTTAAAAACAAAAGTTTTATTTGTTTACGAATTGTTTGTTATTTTGAATAATCTATGTAGTGTTTAGCAGTGGTAACTAGATTTTTGTGCAACAGTTAATTGAGCGTCAAATTGAAGTGACAAAGTCGCGGAGTGATCGCAGAAGTGGGACAAAGACGAATGTCACGTCCAGAATAAAGAGCTGAGGTTGCGGTCATAACGAAGAGCCGCATCGTGAATAATCAGCGAGGAATGCCAACTAGCCGCTTAATCCGCGCTAATCAACGAGTACCTTAATCCGGTGATGAAACGAGAGATCCAAGTGTGCAATGATAAATTCACTTTTAGCACTGGATGTCACTGGAAACAGCAGAAGAGAGGAAAAGTTGAAGATCGCCGATAGCTAGGCCAATAAAGAAGCGTATCGCGCGGCTCGGCCACGGCCTGCTAG
Source organism: Quadriops clusia (assembly GCA_033557875.1). Lineage (NCBI taxonomy): Eukaryota > Metazoa > Arthropoda > Insecta > Coleoptera > Hydrophilidae > Quadriops > Quadriops clusia. The sequence continues at coordinate 2,235 of JAWQRP010003228.1, read as the reverse complement.
GAAATTGACGAAATCCGCAGAAAAGAGGGGAGGTCCACCGCATTTGGCAGACATTTAGGGTAGGTCGAGCGCCAGACTGAGTGGGGCGAGGGGGGTCCACAAAACAAATCCATAATCACGACCTTACATTTGGACAAAATTTGATGATGACACTCCGGCCAAAGCTTACCTAGGAATCGTCACGCACTTTGTGTTAGGGTTCCCCGAGGAGACGGCCCTCTCGAGCTCCTCGAGGGCCCCCGACTTCTTCAGCTTCTTCACCAAACTTTTGACGGCCTTTTCGGACCATTTGTCGTCGATGTCCGTGCTTTTCTTCCAGCCCAGCAGCCTCTTCACGACAGGCGGAGTGAACGGCAACATCGATGTCATCGCCGACTCACATAAACACCGAAGACAGCCCCGCTTCCGACGCAAACACGTGCTTTTGTTGATGAAAATATCGTAAAAATTACGCTCAAATTATTATTTCTTCTGCCATATTGTCTTTGACAGCCAGTTCTTGATTATTGCTCGTGCCGCTCGATGAAACGATGCGCCCGAAGCACATCTCTCTCCGTCGCACGCGTTGCCGCTTATGCCTGCTTAGGACTCGCCGCTAAACGACGTAGGGCGCAGAGCACTGCGACGCCACGCGTTTGCGCAATGTACTAGCCGAATTTAATCAACCATTGGTTTATTTCCTGCGGTTATTTAAAATAGCCCATCTTCGACATAAATACAAAAGTAATTACTAATAAATAACATTAATATCCAAATATAATTACCTATTTTGTTGAAAAAATCCTTCGTTGGACGCATTTAAGCACCTGTCAACAATGCTGCCAAATGACAAACGTTTCTTGAATCTGATTTATTTAAACAATTTAGAATCTAGTGTTGATTTTCAATTGTTTTAAAACGTTTTACCTGACCTGACAAATATTTTATGGTTATTGTAATTAATTGCCGTAAAATATATACAAGCAAATATGTAGTAGTATTAAAACTGTAAATATTGAAATTAGTGTATTTAAAATGAACTCAACGTTTGATAGGGACTTGAAAGGCAGTAACTCTAATTCAATTTTTGTTCCATAAAATATTTTATGGGTGATCACAAATTTAGGTGGATTGGGAAATATAAATATGAATATTGCAAGAACCACATTTCATACAAGTGCTGTGTATTATAAGGTAAAATATTATATTTAAGAATATTGAACTTATATCAATATAAATTTCTTTTAAATGGGTATACTATTATTTTATTATATTACGTAACTAAAAGTAGTAAGATACATGCAAAAATTGGATCCAAGAAAACAAGTTAATTTTGAAATTTTGTAGTACATACTTTATACTACGTGAGCGAAAATGAGTGAGGCATAAAAAATGCCGTTTCTTTGTTGGCAATTTACCGTCTCTTAAATCAACAAAGGAGAGCATGTTTTTTATGCCTCACTCAATTTCGCTCACCCTGTAGGCGTGTTCGCGGTACAGTCCCGGATCAATCCGGGACCGGTTCGCCCAAGACAGTACCGTGCAATTAAGGCCAAGAAATAAAACAAATAATATATATACATGTAGTAGTAGTAGTAGTAGTAGTTTATTTAAATTTATCCAATTTCGTCACAAGCAATAATACAACACAATACAATACACCATGATACAAAATAAGCGCAAAAACGCAAAGTATACATACTACAAAGTTAAATTAAATTAATGAAAATCAAGTAGATGTTTCACAATCTCATGGACATGAACTCGTCCGGAGTATAAAAACAGCCATCCATCAGCAACGCCCTGACCCTCCGTTTGAAAGCCCCCAACGGGAGCGATCTCCATTCCATGGGAAGCTTGTTATAAAGGCGAAGGCCCGGGTCTCTAGACTGGGATGAGGATACTCTGTAGAATCTGGTCTGCAGGTCCCCTCCACTTCGCGTGTCATAGCCGTGGACGTCCGACCTCTGCTCACAACCACAACCTTGTCCGCATCAAGTGGTCGTAAATGTAGACTGAGGTCACCGTAAGGATGCCCAGCTCCCTGAAGTGGGGCCTACAATGGGCTCCACTCGGCAGGTCAAGAATTGCCCGCACTGCTCTCTTCTGCAGCACCAATATTCTGAAGGAATGCGCCGATCCATCCCAGAGGGCCTCGCCATACGACAGCCGACCATGAAACAACGCGTAATACGTTGTAAGGGCGACATCCGGGCCAATCTGATGTGCCACTCTACGCACAGCGTACAGTGCCGC
>JAWQRP010003227.1:0-13738 GCA_033557875.1 Quadriops clusia | reverse complement strand
ATTTAAAAAAAGTAAAAATAAAATTAAATTAAAATACAGGAATGGTACGGGACGGGACGAGACGGGGCGAAACGAGAAAGGGATAAAGAAATAGAAAAGACGAGGTAAATAAAATATGTAATATATTAAAAAAAAAGAAAAAATATTCTTCTCATTCAAACAATGTCTTGGCCTCTCTTTCCACTTCTTTCATGTATACTACACTCTTGCCCCTTTGAAAAAACCGTGCACTCAAAGTGTCGTTCGAAGAACGACGGGTCTGCTAGTTGAACAATAAAATGTACGTTGAATGCCTGACCAGAAAATAGCCATAACATTGGGAGAGAATACAATAGCGGCCCTCTGGCCGTTTACTGACCTGCTAGGGGCGACCTTACTTTTAATTTACTCGTTTTTACCATAGCCCTCTGGTCACTGACGTCGATTTGCCTGGTATTGGCGGAAAGGAGGGATTAGCGATGCTTGACTCAGAGCTTCTCTGGTACCCAGTTAACCGGTCTTTGACACGAGCCCTCTGTAGCGATCGCTCCCCTTACTATATCGTTTCCCTTTTGAGAATCGCGCAATGACAGAGGTACGCGTACGCTTCCTTCGTGATCTCCAGTGAGCTTGAAACACTGCAGTTCCTTCGTGGTTTCCGGCTGACCTGACGCTCTGCAGAAGGAAACGTTACGACGCAACTAACACCGCCTTGGGGGAGTCTCGGAGGTAAACGCTACCGAGTCTGCACGTGGCACGATCAAAACCTTCGAGATGGGAGCTAGCATACCAAGTGGTCGTAGAGGCCCGATGAGTTCTGGCCGAAGCTTAAAGCCTGTACGGTACCTCTCGCTTAATTACACCCTACCCAAAGGCGGGTGTACGTTCAGTGATGCCTACCTCAACCGGTCAAAAGCCCCAATCTTACCACTATGCTACGACGAACACAACCACTAGGAGATGACCCGACTTTACTATGATTACTCGTCTTAACTCTGGTCTCGAGGTCGTACTCGCACACAGGTCTACAAGCAAAAGACCCCTTCCTTAGGCCCTTCGGTGTATTTATCTCCTCGGTGTCGTCTTGGGGGTGGTCCCGTCGAGGCCCTTTCTCCCGCCACTGGCTACGTGGAATCCCAACGGTCGGCCGGTGGAAGCGCCCATCTGGGGTGCAGATGTGGGTATTGGAGATGTGTTCGCCGGAAGCCCCCGTCGTTAGCCAACCCCGTCGTCTTGAAGAATGTCGTTGGTTCCCTTTGTTGGTTGATAAGTTATGGGCCCCGTCTTCGAACCGCTTCAGTATAGAGGGCACCATGCGTTGCACATTCGCGCGGCATGCTGGTTAGCCCGCTTCAATATCGAAAGCATCGTGTATCCGAAACCCAAAAAACGGTAGAGTATATAACCTAAGCAACAGTTTTGGTCGGGAATACGTTAAAAAAGACCAATTTAGAGAAGAGCTACCTAACCAATTTGGTTAGAGTTTACCATGAAATTACGTCGAAATGTCGACAGTGGGGAATGAAAGAAATAAAATGTTTTTTGTATTTTCTTGGATTTTGATTAATACGGTATGATGGTTCTTGGGTTTTAGTCCATTTAAAAAAAAATTAAACGAATAAAATTACTATAAACTGCTTTATTTCCTGACGCAATGCGTTTCGCAACTAATGTTGCTTCCTCAGAGGAATTCAAAACAAAAATCTGCAATAACAATGATTATGGTAATTTGGACATATATTATTTTAATGACATTTGTGATTGGTTAAAACTTTGTGTGTACTTACGTTTTTAAATTAAATTAAGGTGAAATTTCTTTATTTACATGACTAAACCTAGGTTGAAATGAGTTATTGTTTAAATAACTACATGTTTGCTTGTTAGATGAGCTTGATTAACGAAGATTAATTACTGGCCAGAACCTTGAGGAGAACGTGGTGCTGTCAAATCTGGAACGGAATGAAGCACCGCCACCTAAATATAGACGGCCTACCTGCTTTGAAGCGTTGCTTGCTGAGAAAGTCACGATGTGCTAAAGCCTAGTCATCGTATCCATGATACGGTGTCACAGTTACGGTGATACGGACACGGGTAAATGACACAAGTGTGGACTAGGCTTTAGCACACCGTGACTTTCTCAGCAAGCAACGCTTCAAAGCAGGTAGGCCGTCTATATTTACGTGGCGGTGGCTAGACTATCGCTGTATTGGAACGACTCTATGTGTAGTTCCTGATCTGTGACATTTAAAGAGCAATAGAGAGTACATGTGCACATGCCAATAATTATACGTGTACATGGTAATAAATATGGCTGCCCATGATTTTTCACGGGCATTAACTAGTTACAAAATGAAAAGGGAATTAAACATTACCGAATCGCCTTAAGCAAATAAACTATAGCGCTGTTGATAAGAAATTACTGTTCAACTATTACAAAAAAATTAAAGAAAATAAAGTAATACCTTATTATTATAGAAAAAATGTATGCATTGAAGTAATGTGATTACACCCAGAGCTACAATGGGGTAAAATTTCAATGGCAAAAGCTTGTTGTCCAATTTTTAGTTTAGGTCACCCTGCATAATATAGTAATCAATAATTTTTCAGTTACGATCAACTCCAGAAATGGTGCGACTGTACAATTCTTGCCTAAATTGTGTAAAAATGCTGTATACTTTAGACTTAAGGAAACACTTTTGTAAAGCCGGCTTCTGGACGAAGAAGAAAATCCACATATCTACCGACTTGAATAGGAAAAACTACTTACAGAAGACTGTCAAACCATTCCATGGATTAGTTGATGAAGACGAAGGTAGCTCCTGTGCATGAAAAGATATAAAGAAAAGTTACATAGTTTTAAATGTAAACTACATAGTTTTGAGCATGAACTACAAGTTTTTTTTCAGATGATCATCTACCTCCTTTATCTACCGTAGAAATAAGATCGTTGGCGATACTGCAACAGTTACCTTTCTTGATAGATTTCAACACGAGAGTGTTGCTTCTTCGAAGTCTGTGTTATTATAGCTTAACGGATGATACTAGACTAAGGCAGGATTTTATGTCCGATGGCTTTCATGTGATTACTGTAAGAAGGACGCATTTATATGAGGATGCCTTTGATAAATTGTCTCAAAAAAATGGTGAATTTTAATAAAAATAAATCAATTCTATTTATTAATGATATTTCAATCATGATCTCGCTCATTATTTATTGTTTTAGATTCAAGTATAAGGCATAAACTTAGGATACAATTTGTAAACTCCATGGGACTGGAAGAAGCTGGCATTGATGGAGGAGGCATTTTCAAAGAGTTCATAAACGAAGTATTAAAAACGGCTTTTGATCCCAATCGGGGATTTTTTTTGCTCACCGCCGAAAATACTTTATATCCAAACCCGAATGTCCACTTAATAGTTGATAATTTTGTCGATCATTATTATTTTATTGGAAGGTTAATCGGGAAGGTAATAGCTTTAAAAATTATTTATATGTGATGCACTGATGTATTTTTTAAACTAACGATATTACTATTTCAGGCATTATTCGAAAACATTTTAGTTGATTTACCATTGGCAGAGTTTTTCCTAGCTAAGCTTCTAATTGATAGAGCTAGCGCTCATTACTTGGAGAGCCTCGATCCAGTTTTGTACAGAAATCTTTTGTATTTAAGGGACTACACAGGGAATGTACAGGATTTAGGATTAGATTTTACTACAGTCACTAATGATTTAGGCGAAACAAGAGTAAGAATAAGAAAATACGTCAATAAAAAAAATGCCCTTACAGTACATGTTACTATAAACAAAATATTTATTTGTAGGTAATAGAATTAAAACTAAATGGCAGCAACATACCCGTGACGAATTACAACAGGTTGGAATACATCCATCGGTTAGCGGATTTAAAATTAAACACTCAAATAAAGAGGCAGTGTGTTGCATTCAGAGATGGAATCGATAGCGTGGTGCCCCTTCTATGGCTTAAGTTATTCAGTCATAATGAACTTCAAGTTATTGTCGGAGGAGATACACAAGAAATGGATATTACCGATTTGCGAATAAATACTGCATATTCGGGAGAATTTCATAGTGAACATCCAACGATATTGATTTTCTGGAGGATAATTGAGAAGTTCACGGACATGCAGAAGAAACAATTGCTCAAATTTGTTACTAGTTGCTCTCGGCCCCCTCTGTTAGGTTTTAAGGTAAGATGAACATTTTTTATTTTAAAATTGTAAACCAATTGATGCAATACCATATAATGAAGAGGTATATAAAGAAAGTCAATGCTACAGCACGAAAACTCTTCAATTTTGGACCAGATGAAAGTGGTGGCGCACAGCTGTGATTAGCGAAACTAACACAAAAGTATACACGTGAAATGCATTAATTATTATATAACTTTAAGATATAATAGTGAATATAAGAAACAAAACGAATGCTTAGAAGCATATGAAGCAGTTCCTGATATTTTAAAACTATACGAATACCCTTACATAATTCAAAAGGTTAAAAGCAAATGTATCAACTACAAGTAAAATAATGCTATCCATAGTGACACAGAGAATGAAAAGTTTTTAAAATATTGTGCACGAAGTTTTACACAATGTAATATGTATCAACCTTTGGAAATAATAAGATATTTTATAAAAATTTTCTGTTACAACTTTTATAAAATATATTTGGCAAGGAACTTTTGTAATGTAAGATTTTTCCTTAGACATCTGTATTAATTACTCCACTTGGATGCCCTCTGACGAAATCAGACTCTTTCTAAGAAACAACAAAATTTCAAGCAAAGAAAAACTTCATGAGAACATATTTTAAGGTTAATTCATCAATAAACGTTTTCCAGGAATTAAATCCACCATTCTGCATTCAATCTTCCGGCACGGAGGACCGCATGCCCACAGCAAGCACCTGCTTAAACCTGTTGAAAATCCCAATAATTCAAGATGAAGAAAGTCTGAGGAAAAAGTTAACATCAGCTATCGAACAGCAAGCTGGCTTTGAGCTATCGTAAAATTTCCATATTTCATCTTCATTGAGGTTGCGATTACCAGGTTTTAGGACATCAATTAATATCATCTTTATTTATTTTAAATTGTACACTATATCGATAGTTTATTTATTGTTTAAACTATTATCCCTTTCTGTCCTGTTTGTTCTGTTTTTGTCTTTCATACAATGTAATAGGAAATAATAATATTATATAAAGATTTTTATAGGCAATTGTAAAATAAAATAAAAATATATATTTAAATATTTCATGGAAACATTTCACTACACAATCGAAGATAATGATGAATTAAATTTGATGCGAAATTATACTCCCAGATTCTCAATACCCACAAAATTAGTAGAGGGAATAAATTAAAAAAAATATATCTAACGAAGTTCCTATAATATGGCTAAGAGCTTATTATGTCAATATGCATTAGGTTCCAAACAAATTAATGTCATGTCACATACTAATCAAAATTGCCAGTAACATTTCACTCATTAAAAAAAAATTGCAAGAGCCAAAAAAGTAAACGGGAATTATTTTTATGTTTTGTTTACACAAAGTGCATTAGAAATGTCAAAGCGGCAGTCAGCGAAACCGGATAAAGGCAAGCAGGAAGTCGAGGCTGCCCAAGCCAAGACTCAGGCGAAAAAGAACATTGTTATGGAGGCGTTGTTAGCTTTAGCGCTTTATTATCCTCACATTGGCTTGATGAATTTTGGAAAGGTCGTTATTCGCCGAGATTATCTGACTATGGATCATGTTCGCATCATTTCTGGGGGTGGATCAGGGCATGAACCCGCCTTTTCTGGGTTTATTGGAAAAGGGATGTTAACGGCTTCTATACAGGGTGATGTGTTCAAGTCGCCTTCGTCATCGGATATTTTCGCAACAATTAGGGAATTGTCTCTTAAAGGTGGTTCAAATATAATGGTGATAATCCAGAATGAGCCTGGAATTTGCATGAATTTTGGGTTGGCCATCGAGAGAGCGAAAAACGAAGGAATTGATTGTAAGGTGTTGATTGTTAAAGACGATGTTGATAGAGAAGCTGTGAGGAAGAGGGGGTTGAGTGGGGTTATTTTAATATTAAAGATAGCAGGGGCAATGGCTGAAGCTGGAATGAAGATTGTGGAAATGTACGATCAGTTGAATAAAATTGTGAATAATTCCATTTCTTTGATGTGTAATTTGCGGACGTGCATTGGGCATTATGCTGGCGCATGCAGTTGTACTACCGCAGGTAATGATTTATTCATCTCATAAAAATTTCTTTTCCTGACAAAAGTCATTTGCAATTTGAAGTAATGGTAAGTTTAGTTGACTCTATTTACATTCATATTTTATATTTAGAAGGAGCAGAATTTGTGACATCCATAAAGAAATGTAATCAAGTGGCGATTGAAGACGCTTGTTACAACTTCATGAACGAATTGAAGCAATCCGATATGAAGCAGATCTTCAGCGATCACAGCTTGCCGGTTGCAGTGCTCGTGAACAACTTAGGAAATGCTACAAGGCTGGAAGAGCAACTTTTCGTGAACTATTTAATGCGAAAGTTTTACGAAATGCGGATGACGGTGGCGAGACTGTACTGCGGAAAATTTTTAACTTCGATTCAAGCGTCTGGCTTTGTGGTAACTGTGATGAAGCTGACTAGTTCGAAAATGTGCGATTATTTGGATGCGCAGACAAATGCTCCGAGTTGGATTCCGGCCTCTGTGACTCTCTTAAGGCCCGAGCAAGGAATCAAGCTTGTGCCCAAATCTAAGGCGGTAAATAATTTTGATCATATTTTGATTATTTCTTGATCTACTAACATCATAATTTCGCATATTTTACCAAAATACAAGAAATATATTTGAATTTTTCACTTTTACATAATACAGGGTGTTCAGATGAATATGTAACGCAAAAAACGCGGGGTTGTTTGATTTACAAAGAGGCGGCAAAAGAGCGCCAAAGCATCGACAGTTTTTATGTTACACATTCATCTGAACACCCTTTAGCTCATTGATTTTTTTTAGCTTGCGGAACCCGCACCCAAAGGCCCGAAAGTCGTGGCAGCATACGCAAATATAATTCAACTTGTAGTTCAATTTGCTTGTGATGCTCTTATCTCTTGTGAGCGGCAGTTAAACACGATGGATCAAGAAGGTGGTGATGGGGACACTGGCTTTAGTATGACCCGAGGGGCAAAAGCTATTAAAAAATATGTCGCCAAAGGTGGTGTGACAAATTATCCATTCAATATGCTCACAGACTTCAGTAAGATTGTAGAACAGGCGATGGGAGGAACTCTTGGATGTTTATACAGTATTTTTTTTGAGGCCGGATGTAAGCCGTTTGCGGAAATGAAGGAAAACGACCCAATCACTTGTAATGATTGGGTTAATGCTTTGAATACAGCCAATGCTGCTTTGACTCAGTGAGTAATCTCGAGTTGTATGATTTCTCCTCATAATTTTAATGTTTAAAAAGATATAGAGTTGTTATTTTCTTCTTCTATCATGAATTTTATCTATTTCTCTTAGTGACAAGGTAACGAAATAAATTCTGATTTTCTCCAGATATACGGACAGCAAAGTGGGCGATAACACCATATTAGACCCTCTGAACGCATGTGCTATTACGATGCAAACAGCTATTATAAACGGAGCTTTAGCTATGGATGCTTTAGCTTCAGGAGTAAGTGCAGCAGAAGAAGCTGCCAGGTTTAAGAGAACCGGAAGAAGACAACCTGATCCAGGAGCCTATGCTGTTGGCCTTTGGTTGAGGGCCTTGTACGAAGGAATCAAATTAAGAGTTTAATATAAAACACGTAAATATACCACTTCAGTTTAAGAAAAATAAAAAAAATAAGTTTAAGAGTATGTATAAGAGCATTTATAATAAAAAATATGACTACTAGTTTTAATCTTGATTTCACTTTGTTTGTGCACTTCAAATTCCCCGCCATCATTTTAGGAAGCGTAAGTTTTTTTTTGTTAGTTTGAAATAGAACAAGTTAGTTGTTGAAAACCTCTCGTTGTTGAAATCACGATTCCAAGTATTATCAAATTAATCCCTTTCATTATTCATTGTGTGTGTCGTTATTTTATTATCACCAACATCAAACAAGATCTACGAGGGAATCTGGTCGACCAGAGAAGAAGGCATAGGAAGACTTAAGGTAGGCTTTTCAATCCTCCAAACATTTTTTCCTTTGTGTGCCAGCACTTTTTAAATTTGAGCGCATTTCGTTGCGTGCGTTCACGCTTTATTATTTACAGTTTGAAAGTAATAATTTAAATTAAGATTTTCGCGATAGTTTCTATATGGTCTATTTTAACACCTGATTCGAATTAACGTATAGCATAAACAATTTAAACCCGTCTAATTTTGAATGGCAAAAATCAAAAAATGGTTATCATGTTGAGATTGCAAACAAAATGATACAATTTTGATGCAATGGGCAAAGTTATCCTACTATTTTAATACGTTTAATTTGAATATACCTATATTACTTATTGTTGTATTCGTCGGAATTAGAGTCCTGGTTTTTAGGGTGAAGTTATATTATTATGTTTATATTAAGGTTTCCACCTGCTTCACCCTAAAAACCAGGACTCGATATACTAAGAAAACAACCACAAATAATTAACCAAGAAACAGTCCAAGAAACAAATACGCGCATACTTATCTATACAGGGTGGTCCAGTTAAAACGGCTCACTTAAATTACAGCGTTATTATCAAAGATACAATTTCCAAAATGTCAGGATTTACTCTACGCATAAAGGGCTGCAAAAAACTCAAATAAAATTTTCGTCTAACTCTCCCACTTTTCGCGCATGCGCACATCAACCTGTAAAAAACATATTCATGATAAACTTTATTTTTAATATCCATTCTGCATATATCGATGTAATTATTGTTTCAAAATATTGACGCATGCGCACACAGTGATTATTTATAAACCCGTTTTTAAAAATAACTATAACTCCTTCATTTAATAAGTTAAAAAATGAAGTTTTTTGAATCTATTCAGTTCATGAAACACTTCAAAACTTTCCAATAACTTTTTTTCTATGACGTACATTTTCCGCGCAAGCGCACATCACACTTGAAAAACACCATTACCGTGGGGTTTTTTTTTAAGAAATTGTGGTCCCCTGGGTTTTCCGCGCACAACGATACCCATATTGTCATGAAAAATTTTAATTAAGTCACTAATTTATGCATTTCATTGAATGCAATGCCATAGTTTGTCTGGTCGACTGCACGTGGCTCTGTATGTACCTGATAGCAGCGAGGCGTTTAAACTCGATCTATTCAGAATTTCACGGCCCATTATAAGGGTTTTACTGCATCTATCTATCTGTGAGAGACTCGACAGACATCCTTGTTTTAAACAGTGAATAGATCATAAATTATTGCAGTAAACCCCTTATAGAACGAGTTTAAATGACTTGCTACTATCGGGTACATACACAGTGCGGCAATTAAATTCCGGGACTGAAGCTATAAAAATATCGCATTCTGGTCGAATTCTGCCCAACAAACGTAAAACTGCCAAATAGATGGCAGCAGTAACTGTTTGACCAGCTGGGACAAACTCACGGTGGATGATGCTCTTGCCATCGAAGAAAACAATTAACTTTGTCTTGATTTTTGAATGAACTTTTCGAGTTCTTTTGGCTTGAGGTGATGCTTTCGACGTACATTCGGCACTTTGACGTTTTGTTTTGGGGTCATACTGAAAACTTTTTACATCATTTTTAATGTTTCTGAGGGTGTTGTGCCAAGTTTTGCATGAAATTTAATAACACCACGTTGTTTCATGATTCTAATTTCAATAAATCTTTCAGGGTATGTTCACAAGAGTCCAAGATTTAAAATACCATACGATTTCGGTAGATGTCGCTTCTGGTTGCTGATATATAGCATTAGTCTCGGAATTTAATTGCCGCACTGTGTACAGAGCCACGTGCAGTCGACCAGACAAACTTTGACAGTGTATTCAATTTAATGCATAAATTAGTGACTTAATTAAGATTTCTCATCACAATATGGGTATCGTTGTACGCGGAAAACCCAGGGGAACCACAATTCCTTAAAAACCCAATGGTAATGATGTTTTTCAAGTGTGATGTGCGCTTGCGCGGTAACTGTATGTCATAGAATAAAGGTATTGGATAGTTTTGAAGAATTACATGAACTGAATAGATACGAAAAATTTCATTGTTTTAACTTATTAAATAAACTTATTTTAAAAAAACCTGTTTTCTAAATAATCACTATGTGCGCATTCGTCAATATTTTGAAACAATATTTAACCGATGTACGCAGAGCAGCGGAAAAGGGATATTTTAACTGTTATATTTATATGCGATATTCTTTAAACTGTAAGACTGTTATATTAATTTATATTTCTTTCACAAGTTTTTTAAATTTACCGAAATCGTTGTTCAGTACCTGTATATTTATATATTCAGATATTTCAGCGATATAATTTTAATAACCTTTTGTTTATCTTAATAAACTTTAATCTGTTAATGGGTTTAAATGTCTAATATTTTTTATATATATTGTTTCACTTTGTATCACAGTTATCAAAACCTTCATGTCCCAATGTGATTCAACTAAGCGGGGTCTACTGTATATCGTTTCTTTCCGTGTTCATTGTAAACATTCCGAGCGACAGTACCTGCGATTTATATTTATACTAGCAGACCCGTCGTTCTTCGAACGACACTTTGACTGCACGGTTTTTTCAAAGGGGTTAAGTACATGAAAGAAGTGGAAAGAGAAGCCAAGACATTGTTTGAATGAGAATATTTTTTAATAGATTACACATTTTATTTTCCTCGTCTTTTCTATTTCTTTATCCCTTTCTCGTTTCGCCCCGTCTCGTCCCGTCCCGTACCATTCCTGTAATTTAATTTAATTTTATTTTTACTTTTCTTTATTTCAAGATATTTCATTTCGTTCTTGTTTCCGGTTGAATCCCCATTCCCAAACTAATTTCCCGTAATATACCGTATCCTTTCCTTATTTAATTCAAATTTATTTTATTTAGTTTCATTTTATTTTACTTTAGTTTCCTTCCCGTCATTGTTTCCAGTCGCGTTATCGTTCGAGTTCTAGTACCAGTACCCATTCCCTATTTTATTTCAATTTATTTTCTTTAGTTTAATTTTATGATACATTGTTTTTCTTCCCGTCAACTTTTCCGGTTCAGTCCCCGTTCTCGTTCTAGTTTTAATTCATGTGCCTATCCCCTATTTTATTTTAACTTAATTCTAATTTGTTTTATTTTGTTTAATTTTATTTTACTTTATTCTCCTTCTCGGCATCGTTCCTGTTTAAATTAAAGTCCCGTGTCCTTTTCTTATTTTATTTTAATTTAATCACAATTTATTTTATTTAACTTCAAGTTATTTTACACTATTTTCCTTCTCGTTCTAGTTGCTGTTTCAATTATCGTTCCCGTTTAAGATAAAGTCCCGTACCCTTTCCTTATTTTGTTTTAATTTAATTCTAATTTGTTTAATTTAGTTTCATTTTATTTTATTTTCCTTTCCGTCACCGTTCCCGGTTCAGTCCCCTTTCCCGTTTTAGTTTCAAATACATTACCCATTTCCTGTTTTATTTTAATTTCATTCTAATTTATTTCACTTAGCTTAATTTTATCTTATTTTATTTTCCTTCCCGTCATCGTTCCCGGTTCAGTCCCCGTTCCCGTTCTAGCTTTCTCTCCCGTACCCGCCCATTTCGCTAATTTATTTCATGTTAATGTGAGCTCCAGACCTCCGTGCTTGAACTTGAGTGGTCAATTTGACAATTATTCAACTTAAAAATTCTTCTTCTTCTTAGTTCCCTTGCATAGGGTCGGTTCCCGCCCGTTGGAAATATTTAGCCATCTGCTACTAAGTACAAATTTTAAATATTGACTTTTAATTTTTTGACAAATTTGTGCAGTAAACGGAAACTGGCTAGAGGTGGAAAAAAATGTTAATTTAGTTCTTGACCTTTTGTATTTCTTTATAAATTATTTTACATTTTCTGTATTTTGGACTATGGAATAAAGATAGATTGATATAAAATGTTATAAAAATCAACAAATTGTAAGGTATATGGAAATTTGAAAGTCTTCTTTCGATATAAATGTTATATATGAACATAGTTGTAAAGAGAAATACACCACGCTTTTATTTTTTACTCCTAGAGGGTTAAAAATAAATCAACAGTTCGATTTATTTGAAATCAGAACGGTCCGAAAAGGTTTGCAGGAGGAACAGAAAGTGTGTATACACACATTCCTTTTCATGTAACAATAATTTATTTAAATAGAAGGGATATTTAACAAAAAGGAAACTCAACGTATAGCGTGAATCAAGCTATAATCGTTTATAAACATTACAAATATTTTTATAATCTTGAACTTGTATAAATATTTTAAATTATAATCTTGGGTATATAATCCTCTATAATATTTTATTTTTAATTTTATTTTTTCTAAAATTTTATACTTTATTTTTCATTTGTCAAATGAAATAATTTTCTCTGATGAAGGGGTCAAACCGTGAAACGCTTTAAAAAAAAATAAAAGTTAAAATAAAATACCATAGGACTATATACCCAAGATTATAATTTAAAATATAAACATATTTTTTAATTTCTTGGGATTTTTGGTCTTAAATTAAATATAAATTTTCATTTACTTTCTTTTAGCATATATATTTATTCTAAAAGAAACTAAATGAAAATTTCAATTTAAGACCAAGAAAAATCCAAAAAATTAAAAAATAAATTTCAAAAAATTATTGATTATGAAATAAAATACAATAAAATATTAAAATATCAACATTGCTATAATACTAAATGGAATATAGTTTTTTTCTATTCATTTCAAGTCGCAGTGGCTGAATAGATCCTCATTGGAGCGATGCCAATTTCTATTGAGGTAAAGAAGAAGAAGGAATAGAAATTATAAAGTCTTGCTTCCATGGAAACTATTAAACTAAATTGTAAGAAGGGTATTTCCACAGAAATCCAGAAACTCCAGTCAATTTAATCAGGGTCCGGTTGCCTATATACAGAAAATTTAAGGCAAAATAAAGATAAAGAAGAGAAAAAAATAAAGACAGAGCTTGAAAAATAAGGACAGGACAATAAAATAAGTAATGCTAAATTTGGAAATACTGCCATAAAAAAATTTAAATTTCTTTAAGAAAAACCCAAAACATTTAGTAAATAAAACAATAAAATTAACATAATTAAAAAAAATTCAAAATTCAAACATGAGAAATATAAACAATAATAAGCAAAATTATACTACCTCTGTCCCGAAATTGTTTTCTATTAGTTTATATTTGAAATGTTGCAACTACAAGAGGAACATCTATACTACTGATTCAAATATGTATTGCAAATTACATTACAGTAGAGCTTCGATTATCCGAACATCGGTTATCCGAAATGTCGGTTATCCGAACATCATTTTCAACTATTGTGATTTACTTTTACCATCTATTAGCTGTTCGTCAATGCAAACATTTTTGGTTTAAATTGTTTATTTTTCGTCCGGAGACTATGTGTAAATGAAAAACAATATTTGTTAAGCATACGACGCCGACAGGCATAAAGTATCAAATTGATATAAGCGACGCATCATTCCTGTGTTGTTATTTAAATTGGCTGTGAAGAAAAAAGAACAACGTTCAAATGAAATTGAATGATTACTTTTTAAAAAGCTGTTAGATCA